>JAACNH010005223.1:0-21044 GCA_019447015.1 Hymenochirus boettgeri | reverse complement strand
ATATATAAAATAGATAATAGCGATAGATAATAGCGATAGATAGTAGATTAGCAGAGATAGATAGATTAGCAGAGATCGATAATCGATAGCAGAGAGTAGATAGATAATAGCGATAACAGAGATAGCAGAGGATAGATAGATAATAGCGATAGATAGATAGCAGAGATAGACAGATAGAAGAGATAGATAGATAGATAGCAGAGAGAAGTGATGATAATACGATAGATAGATAGCAGAGATAGAGGATAGATAGATCAAGATAGATAGATAGATAGCAGAGATAGATAGATAGCAGAGATAGATACATAGATAGCAGAGATAGATAGATAATAGCGATACATAGATAGCAGAGATAGATAGATAGCAGAGATAGATAGATAGCAGAGATAGATAGATAAGCAGAGATAGATAGATAGATAGATAGATTAGATAATAGCGATAGATAATAGCGATAGATAGATAGATAGCAGAGATAGATAGATAGCAGAGATAGATAGATAATAGCGATACATAGATAAAAGAGATAGATAGATAGCAGAGATAATATCGATAGATAGATAGCAGAGATAGATAGATAGCAGAGATAGATAGATAGATAATATAGATAGATAATAGCGATAGATAGATAGATAGATAGATAGATAGATAGATGCAGAGATAGATAATAGTGATAGATAGATAGATAGATAGATAGCAGAGATAGATTGATAGACAGATAGAAGAGATAGATAGATAGATAGATATATAGCAGAGATAGATAGATAATAGCGATAGATAGATAGATAGCAGAGATAGATAATATCGATAGATAGATAGCAGAGATAGATAGATAGCAGAGATAGATAGATTGCAGATAGATAGCAGAGATAGATAGATAGCAGAGATAGATAGATATATAGCAGATATAGATAGATAGATAGATAATAGCGATAGATAGAAAGATAGCAGAGATAGATAGATAGATAAATAGCAGAGATAGATAGATAATAGCGATACATAGATAAAGGATAGATAGATAGCAGAGATAGATAGATAGCAGAGATAGATAGATAGATAATATAGATAGATAATAGCGATAGATAGAGATAGATAGATAGATAGCAGAGATAGATAGCAGAGATAGATAGATAATGTGATAGATAGATAGATAGATAGATAGATAGACAGATAGAAGAGATAGATAGATAGATAGCAGAGATAGATAGATAGATAGATAGATAGATAGATAGATAGATAGATAGATAGATAGCAGAGATAGATAATATCGATAGATAGATAGCAGAGATGATAGCAGAGATAGTACCAGAGATAGATAGCAGAGATAGATGCAGAGATAGTAGATGCAGATAGATAGATAGAGAGATAGATAGATAGATAGATAGATAGATAGCAGAGATTGATAGATAGATAGATAGATAGCAGAGATAGATAGATAATAGCGATAGATAGATAGATAGATAGATAGATAGCACAGATAGATAGAAGAGATAGATAGATAGCAGAGATAGTAATAAGAAGATAGATAATATCAGAGATAGATAGATTGCAGAGATAGATAAATATCAGAGATAGATAGATAGCAGAGATAGATAATAGAGCTAGATAAATAATAGCGATAGATAGATAGATAGATAGATAGATAGATAGATAGATACATAGCAGAGATAGATAAATAGCAGAGATAGATAGATAGATTAGATAGATAGATTGCAGAGATAGATAGATAATAGGATAGATAGATAAATATCAGAGACAGATAGAAGAGATAGATAAGATAGATAGATAGATAGCGAGATAGATAAATATATAGATAGCAGAGAAGATAGATACATAGCAGACATAGAGAGATAATAGGATAGTAGATAGATAGCAGAGATAGATAAATAGCAGAGATAGATAGATAGACAGACAGATAGAGAGTAGATAGCAGAGAAGATAGATAGCAGAGATAGATAAATAGCAGAGAGATAAATATCGAGATAGATACATAGCAGAGATAGATACATAGCAGAGATAGATAGCAGAGAGATAGATAGTAATATAGATAGATAGCAGAGATAGAGAGGTAGGTAGGTAGATAAGAAGATGATAGATAGATAGATAGATAGTAGTAGCTAGTAGATAGATGGAGTGATAGATAGATAGATGGACAGACAGACAGACACCTATAACACTGCAGGAAGTAGCTGACAAAATTAAGTGGTACAGATGGAATTCTACCCGAAATTATCAAATACAGCTCCCCTGAAATACATACTGCAATATCCAAACTATTTAACCTAGTCCTATATGTTGGGCACTTTCCTGAAGTCTGGAATCAAGGTCTGATAACACCAATCCACAAAAGTGGAGACCGTTATGATCCAGCAAACTACAGAGGCATTGTGGTGAGCAGTGTACTGGGAAAACTGTATAACAGCATTCTAAATAAGAGAATCATTACTTTCCTCACACAACATAACATTCTCAGTAAAAGCCAAGCTGGGTTCTTACCAAACCATCGTACCACTGATCACATCTATACTTTGCACAGCCTCATAAATCATCATGTCCACAACACAAGGAATGGGAAAATATTTGCCTGCTTTGTGGATTTTAAAAAGACGTTTGATGCAGGTGGCACCCAGGCCATTTCTAAAACTTCTGGAGAGGGAATAGGTGGAAAAACATATAATGTCATCAAGAGCCTTTATACTGGTAATAAATGCAGTGTAAAAGTGAATGGGAAAAGAACTTCATACTTCCTGCAAGGTCGCGGGGGTCAGACAAGGATGTAGTCTGAGTCCAACTCTCTTTAACATCTACATCAACCAACTGGCAGCAGCTCTAGAACCTCATCAGCACCAGGACTTACTCTACATGACACCAATGTAAAGTTCCTCTACGCAGATGACCTCTTAATGCTATCACCAACAGAGAGTGGCTACAAGATAGTCTAACCATCCTGGAGAAATTCAGCGCAACCTGGGCACTTCCCATAAATCCAAATAAAACGGAAATAGATGTTTCAGAAGAAAAACAAAAAATCAACACATTCACTTTGAATACGAGATACTCAGCAGAAAGAGAAATATACTTATCTCGGCCTAGAGATCAACCATTCTGGGAGCTTAGGGCAGCTATAGAGACCTTGAAACCGAACCTTCTATGCAATAAGAAAACAACTGTATCACCTCAAACCACCGGTAAAGTCTGGCTTAAAATCTTTGACAGTGTCATTTCCCCAATCCTACTCTATGGCAGTGAAGTATGGGGCCCTGTCTCCTATTCAGACCAATCAAAATGGGAATTCGGCCCACAGAAATACTCCATCTCGAATTCTGTAAGCACCTCCTCCAGGTCCATCGCAGTACATCAAACAGCGCTTGTCGGGCTGAGTTGGCAGATTCCCATTACCGCTTGAGATGCAAAAAATGGCCCTATCATTCTGGGCTCACCTACAGAACAGTAGCCCCAACTTTACCATTATAAAGCCTCAATACACAACAAAGACCAGGAAAAGCCATGTGCACTGAAACAACTAATCAGCTCCCTACTAACATCAAACCCACACTCACAGAACCTGTCTAAACCTCAAATCACAGCCGCCATAACCAAGAGCCAATTGGATTAGGTGGATGAAGGAAGAAAGAAATAAAAAGTCCCAGAAAACTACTATATCCAGGCACTGGACAGAGACTACAAACTGGCCCCCTACCTGGAGAATATCAAAAACCCTAAAGAGAGACAAGTCCTGAGTCTCTACAGATTGATGTACACAGCCTAGAATAGAATCTGGCCGACACAGACAGACATATAAACCAAGAGAGAACAGACTGTGCCAGCACTGTGAACAGGGAACCTTAGTGAATGAAACCACTTCCTTCTACAATGCCCCAAATACACAAACAATACGGGACCCCCATTTCAGATGCTGTCGGACTTTATCCCAGACTTCAACTGCTTAGATGGAGAGAGAAAACTCTATATCCTGCTGGGAGAGGATGAAGCCACAGAATATTGGGGCCACACATTGTAACGGCATGTCACAGACTGAGAGGAAGAAATGAACTCAATGTCCAAGGATTACTTGCCCAATTATCGCTTTATCCTTCCCCATAGACTTAAAGACTAAAACCCAATATACCCTTTATAGTACTGTCCATATATTAATTATCAATTGATACCTATGTCCCCTTACTGTGAACCTCTAATACTAACATGTTTTTATTTTATTATTTTGTTGTTGTTGGCAATGTCAAAATGTAAATTGATCCTGCCAATAAAGCTCTTTTTGATTGATTTGATTTGATAGATAGATAAATAGATAGATAGATAGCAGAGATAGATAGTTAGATAGCTAGCAGAGATAGATAGATAGTTAGACAGACAGACAGATAGATAGAAGAGATAGATAGATAGCAGAGATAGATGGATAGCAGAGATAGATAGATAAATATTAGAGACAGATAGACAGATAGAAGAGATAGATAGATAGCAGAGATAGATAGATAATATAGATAGACAGATAGCAGAGATAGATAGATAGATAGATAGATAGCAGAGATAGATAGATAGACAGATAGAAGGATAGATAGATAGCAGAGGTAGATAGATAAGATAGAAGATAGCAGAGATAGATAGATAGCAGAGACAGATAGATAGCAGAGATAGATAGATAGATAGATAGCAGAGATAGATAGATAGATAGATAGCTAGATAGACAGCAGAGATAGATAGATAGCAGAGATAGATAGATAGACAGATAGAAGAGATAGATAGATAGATAGCAGAGATAGATAGATAGCAGAGATAGATAGATAGCAGAGATAGATAGATAGCAAGATAGATAGATAGCAGAATAGATACATAGCAGAGATAGATAGATAGCAGGATAGATAGAGAGATAGATAGATAATATAGATAGATTGATAGTAGGAGATAGAGAGGTAGGTAGGTAGATAGAAAGATGATAGATAGATAGATAGATGATAGTAGTAGTAGCTAGATAGGTAGATGGAGTGATAGATAGATGGACAGACAGACAGAGATAAATAGATAGATAGATAGATAGATGATAGATAGATAGCAGAAATAGATAGATAGATAGCTAGCAGAGATAGATAGCAGAGATAGATAGCAGAGTAGATAGATTGCAGATAGATAGATAGCGAGATAGATAGATAGATTAGATGATAGATGTAGAGATAGATAGATAGCAGAGATAGATATATAATAGAGATATATAGATAAATATCAGAGACAGATAGAAGATAGAGATAGATAGATAGATAGATAGATAGTAGATATAGATAGACAGATAGGAGAGATGATAGATAGATAGGAGATATAGATAGATGACAGATAGAAGAGATAGATAGCGAGGTAGATAGAAGAGATAGATAGATAGCCGAGGTAGATAGATAAGATAGATAGATAGCAGAGATAGATAGATAGATAGCAGAGATAGATGGAGAGGAGATAGATAGATAGATTAGATAGATAGCAGAGTTAGATAGATAATATAGATAGAGAGGTAGGTAGGTAGATAGCAAGATGATAGATAGATAGCAGAGATAGATAGATAGATAAGATAGATAGATAGAGAGCAGAGATAGATAGATAGATGGATAGATAGTTAGCAGAGATAGATGGATAGATAATATAGATAGCAGAGATAGATGGATGGATAGATAGATAGATAGATAGATAGCAGAGATAGTGGATAGCAGAGAAGATGATAGATTAGATAGATAGCAAGATAGATAGCAGAGATAGATAAATATCAGAGATAGATAAAATCAGAGAAGATAGATAATAGATAGCAGAGATTGATAGATACATAGCAGAGATAGAGATAGATAATAGCAATAGATAGATAGATAGATAGATAGATAGATAGATAGCAGAGATAGATAAATAGCAGAGATATAGATAGATAGATAAATAGATAGAAACAGAGATAGATAGATGGATAGATAGATAGATAGCAGAGATAGATAGATAATATAGATAGCTAGATAGCAGAGATAGATAAATAATCTATATAATTATATATAATCATATATAAAATATATATCTAGATAATGTAAGGCCCTGCTGAAAGAGTCTACCTTGAGCGTGGTGCAGGGCTTACAAATCTTTTGGCCAACATTTTTATTCTACAGAGTATGGTAGGCTTTTAATGTAATGTACCAGTTGCACAAACATTTTTAGTGTTTTCTAAAAATAGAGAAGCGTATATAAAAACAATTAAAAAAAAAAAACTTATGAAAATTGCCACACGCTAAGCCACACCCACAGACCAAACCACGCCCACACATTAAGCTACGCGCGCCGCTCGGTCTGGGAGCGGCAGTCCAAAGTTTTCAGGTGCCAAAAACCCTAGGGACCCCTGGATTCCTCCCAGCATTCTCTGTTTGAGCAAGTTTCTTCTTTACCTCCACTTCTGTCTAGCAAACAGAAACTGGATTGTGTCATTACTTTCATGGAGAGGGGAGGGGGAGTAAATGTGAGAGTCTGAAGAATTTTCTATTGGCTAAGACTGCCACATGTTTTAAAACAGCACATAATTGGGTGTAATAAAGGAACTTCCTTACACTTCTGTCTTGTCATGTCATGTCTTACAAAAAAAAGATTTTTTTTTGATATGCTAACAGTGTAAGATCAGAACCTCTCATTGGATGTAGTAAAATTTCACTTCCTTTTAGTGTCCCAATTCCACTTCCTTTTAGAGACCCTGTAGAAATCCTAGAGGTGTGGCTTAACCTACCATTTTGAGTTTTTCATTCAAACGCAATCTCCTTAAAAATATATTTTGAAAAATGTTGCATTGCACTTTATCTTTCTATGTTAAAATAAAGCACATTGATACTTAAGAAGACACAGGAGTGCATCGTGTTATTTATATAAATATAATATATATATATAATAAATATAATCCCTTAATTATATAAATAAACTTTATATTTTACGGAGATTGCATTGAGTTTTGGGGCAACTAATTAGGTGGGGGGTATATAACACTATTACACATAGGAAAGGTCTATATGGAGGTGTGTAATTATCACTATTTAATGAAAATCACCATAACAATTAACAATACAAAGTATAGTACTACTACTTACTACTGAATTACAAAAAAAGTGATATACAATTAATAAAGTATACAGTACTTACTGGACTTACTGGACACCCTAAGTTTGAATGGAAAACTCAAAATGATAGGTCTAGCCACACCTCCAGTATTTCTACATGGTCTCCATGTAGACACTAAAAGGGTCTAAAAGTGAAATTTTACTAACATCCAATGAGAGGTTCTGATCTTACACTGTTAGCAAATCAAAATCTCTTAGGCACTGTCCATGACAAGACAGGAAGGTAAGGAAGTTCCTGTATTTCACCCAGTTATGTGCTGTTTGTAAAACATGTGACAGTTTAGCCAATTAGAAAATTCTTCCACTCTCACATTTACTTCCCTCCCCTCTCCCTAGAAAGTAATGAGACAATCCAGTTTTGTTTGCTAGACAGGAAGTGTCTGTTTATGATTAAATGACTTTGCAGTCTCTGAAACTACCCAGCCTTCTTAGAGAAATTGGCATTCCTCCCTTTTTTCAATATGAATATATTAAACATGAGGCTGTCAGGTACCTTCTGTTATAAGAAGGTTGATTTCATTTATACTCTATGGGGAGCTTTTAGCTACATTAAGGAAATCTATCCATAATCTATATATGTGGAACCTGCTGTGGTAAATACTATAAGTATCATCTAGCATGTTAATGTGGATCCTATGAGGAGTCTCAGGCTCCCAATGGGGCTGTTTGGTTTGGACTGCACAATGCAACAAAAATGCCTGAGTCTATCCTCAGACCGTAGGTTTATTCTGTTGATATTTTATGGATTATAGATGTCAGATAGGTGGTTGGATGTGTGACTCCTACTGCCTGAAGGGACCAAAATAATCCTTCTCTAAACCAATAGTAAGGGAAGGGCAGAAGAATCTTGCATGTTCAAATCCTTGGGTAGGAATCACAAAAGCATGTCTGTAAGTCAGTAAAAGGGTTTTATTCCAGGATGTATGAAAATTTATTTTCCAGCATTCTGTGCAGCCAGGGAATGCTGGGAGTTGTAGTTTTCAACATGTGAAAAGTTAACACCCATGCTCTATATGATTAAACTGTATTGCATCTTAATACATTCATTAGCCAAGAGACATAAAGAAGAAACTTTATGTCCAAAGTGTCCATGTAGTTTTTTAAACATGTGAAAAGTTCAACACCCATGCTCTATATTCATCACACTTTATTACATCTTAATACAATCTAGCCAATGAACATAAAGAAGAAACTTAATGATACAGAGAATGCTGGGAGTTGTATTTTTCAAACATGTGAAAGTCCCAAGATCAACACCCCTGCTTTATACATTAGGATGAATTACATCTAGACACATGCCTTTAGCTACAGGCAATACATGAGATACTTTGCATATCCCCACCCATTTCTTTGGAAGTGAGAAATATGTGTTTGGATGTTACATTATTAGGGCAATGCTATATTAATAACATTAGTCTGTGAGGTACCTTCTGTTATAAGAAGGCCTTACTTCATTTTATACTCTGTGGGGAGATTTTACCTCCTTTAAAAACATGTCTCCCTAATATTTATAGCTAATCACTTCCGTGTTCTCTAACCCCACAGTAGTGTAGATCATGAGCCTGCTGTGATTAATACTAATAAGTATGTACCTAGCATGTTAATCTGGACCTGTAAAGGGTATCAGGTTTTCTAATGGTGCTGTTTGTTACAATTGTGGCAGGATTGCCAGGGATGGCTGGCAGGTCAAATGAAATGGGAGGGTAAGTGTGTGTTTATCATATTGTGCAGTGGGATGCCTGGGTCCTTTTTAGGACTTTCAGACTTATCCCATTGATCCTCCCCCTGGAGGAACTTGCTGGGAGTGGGAAGGGAGAGCAAGTTCAGAATGGATCCTGATACCTACTGGCTGAAGGGATGTAAGTAGCCTCTCAGCTTAACAGCTATATGCATAATGGAGAGGCAGACCTATCCCAAATCACTTGCATGTTTGTGCACTTGTGTGTGGTCACTGAAAGATGACCCTGAGCTCTCAATAAAACAATTAGCTAGCAAAACATACACACAAAATTTATTTAGAGAGAGAGACAAAGTTTTTGCAGAAATACCCTCTGAAAATGCCACATTGATTTTGTAGAGATTGTTAAAGGGAAATAATAACAGCCATTTTGTATTTGCCTTGTTTGATACGTTAAGCTCTAATCTAGAGGATGGATTTTAATATATACTGTACATATTGAAAAGGGCATGTCCACCCTGCCTAAAAGTTAATTTTCAGCGGGACATGCCCTTTAGGTTTCATATCAGACTTTGTAAAAGAATAAAGTAATCAATTGCTTTTTTCTTAAGGGTCACTGATTAGTGTAATGCATACATTCTGATTAATTTGCTTTCATTCCTGCAAATTTTAAATCTCCTTTTCATTTGAATAAAAAAGGGCTGGGCACCAGGTTAATATTTTAACGCAATCACCCAGCCAGCCAAGTCACCTATCACCGGTGGGCTGCAACCCTCCACACACACACACACAACCAATTTTTGACACAATTGGATAATTTAGTGGTCTGTCCGATCTGAATTAAGCCTATTTACTAACGCTTACATTTATGGCTAATCGACTGAAATTTTGGTTTTAGAGGTCAGTCAGTATAAAAAAGGGATGTGTGTGCACAGTCTAAGATATACCCCATACTAAAAGTTCAGTAAATAACAAATAGTATCTCTAGAACAATCGGGATATCTGTTTTCCCAGAGATTTAATGCAAATAGGCTTAGGATACGTTGGTTTTTGAGGGTTGTCTGCATGAGAATTATACTCAGTAAAGATACCACCCTTCTATGTATACTACACAGTGACGAGCTACATAGGTCCTCACCTGGGTTCACCCCGGAAGGCTGGCACAATTTACTAAAAGTTTGATGGTGAAACAGACTTATTCCATTTTACTCTGTCTCCTGTCTGCAGTAGGTAACTAGTAATCACTGGGCCCCCTTTGCAAAACTAGGATGGGGCCCCTTTCTGTGCTTCATACAGTGCATTTCTGGGGATACCTGTCATAGGAAAAATAAGAAGATGGGGCCCCCTGAGATTGCTCCCCTGGTAGACAGTGTTGACTGGACTGTGGGGCCCACCAGGAAATCTGAGACCAGGGGGGCCCACATAACATTTCATATCTCTATGATCACCATGTACAAATTGATCTACTCCTTCTGATTCCTATTGTTTATTAAAATGCATTTCTTATTCAAATTTTATTCCCCTGTAACCTGTGTGCCAGTTTGACACTGCTGATAGTTTCGCCCCTGCCTGCCTGAATCCAGGAACTGACCAATGGGAAGATACACTTTGCAAGAAGCGTGTCTTCCTATTGCTCAGACCCGGACTGAAAGAGGGGGGGATCTAGACCAAATCACCAGTTGTGCTTAGGTAATTAGAGAAGCCTTCCTAGGGTCTAGCAGGGATATAATCACTTTATTCAAATACTATGAATGTGTTTTTAATAATACTTTTCCATACATTACTGCATTTTACACACTTAACTTTTAAGGCAACATCCAGAGCTGCGCAGTTCCAAATTGGGGGGGGGGGACTCCTTTTTTTTCTATTAAAGTGAAAATGCCCATGGCAATTTGCACTCTTGCTGGCTAATAGTGATATGATGTGATGAAGGGCCCTGCAGCAGGCCATTGTTTATTTTCCTAATGTTTTAGCTGTAAAACTTACTACAATTTTTTTGGTATTTATATTTTCTTTACTTTGGCCGTTTGAAAGCCCTAGTGAGGGGAAATGAGTTAGGAAAATAAACCTGTTGAAAACTAAGATACTTTGCCTGACCAGCAAATGCATCTCCAGCAGTAAGAACAGCACTGATCTCAGCAGGCATCCAGCCCCACACTCATTACTAAGAGTTTGATTGTGTACAGTAGATCCATCCATCCTGCAACCTGTCTCCCTGCCTTACATTTAACATTTTTAATGCTGTAGAAAAGGCTCCAGTACCCTAAAGCCTCACACTGTAATAATATATAAGCTATACTTATACTTATATAGAATCTCTTTAAAATATATGTGTGCAACGTTATCTAATACTTTGTGTTTTCAGGTGCCGAGGTGGAAATTTGTAGTAGACTTACATTTGATTATCTTGAGGGCTAATTAAAGTGGTTTTAAAAGCAGAATGTTCAGGAATGTAACATCTGATCTGGACCAGGAATGGTATATTGTAAAACATATGTAAATGATAGAATTTCTCTCTAGGCATTGAAATAATCTTAGTAAGGGCACAGCCCCACTGTGTGCGTTTGCGCATGCCATTTCTCCTTTTGAGATCCGAAATTGCATGCAAATGCGCATTAAAATGGAGATCGCATGAGATTGCGTATCTCAAATGGATGCTCGATCGCACGCACCCAAAAAACCCGCCTTTGGGTGGGTTGCCGCGATTCCTATGTTAGAAAAAAATCACGCAAGTGTGGCCTAGCCCTAAGGCTACGTTCCAACTAGGCATTTTCCAATGCAGCGGAACATCGCACCACTGTGCGTTTACTGCTGCACTCAATGCACTGTATCGCAGCTTAATAGTGTGAACGGTGCCATTCATTACTATGTGCACGGCGTTTGGTTCAATGTTACTGCACCAAAACGCTCTGTAGTGTGAACCAGCCCTAAATCTTGTTCTAGCATCATCCTGCCATTTCTATTTTTTCTTTAAAGGCATTACAGTATACTTAACAGCATTTCAGTTGGAAGTTTCCATTTGATTCATTAGGGGACAGAAATGGGTGTAATAGCCAAGTAAATAGAAGACTGAAATACTGCAAGAACCCACATACTGCAAATCGACACCATTCTTGCTACTCCAAGCCCAAGGCTACAGTTCATGATACATATGTCTGAAAATACAAACACACTGTAAATGTTCCTTGCATTCATCCTGTGCATTGTATCCACAGAAAAAAAGGCAGAAGTGTTTGCCGATAGGAATGCGTGCAGAAGTGCGCTTTCTAAACAGGGAACATTATTATGTTGCTTCCTATGTGAGTTCCATGCTGTGCTTTTCCGGAAACGCAGCATTTCGGGCTGTAGTGTGTGACAAACCCTGGGGTTGTCCCTACGCTGAGTTGGTTTCTTTACTTTAAATTTGCGAGGATAATTTCACAGCTGAATTTAAAGTGGGGTGCTGCCAGTACTTATTATTGGTAATAATATCCGTTTTATATGGCTGCTCACTAGTACCAGCAAGCTTTTTATTTTGTTTCATTTTGTCCTATCCACCCACCCTCCGTAATTCAATGAAATCGAGCCTGCGTTTGCAGCTTTGCCCAGTGCAGGACTTTGAAGGTCTATTTCACAGTTTCATGTTTTGAATAACTGTACTGAAAAAACAAAAAGGAGTTCTACTATTAAATGTGGTTTCTGTGGTTTAAATGTGTTAATCCCTGTTTGGGGAAAGCAAAAATCGCTTTTCTGACATCTCTGAGCTGAATCCCCTTTTGGCATCAGTTTTGGCTCTGATTTCCTCAGGTCTCTTTCAAGGGTTTCAGAATAAACTTTCGAGTAAGCCCGTATATATATAAGTGTGGAAACTGAAAATAGCTTGCGTGTATAAGGAAGTTCGTTTTTATTACGTCACCGTATTCCAATTCCATTATTAAAAAGAAAATCAGAAACAATACATGCACATTAAAAAACTGACATCCGTCATAGACAAGACAGAACTTTATACACCCTGTGCTGTGTATATAATTTATTTGCTTTAGCTGTTTAGAGTGTTAAAAAAAATGTATATACACCATGGGGGAGATGCAATATATTTCGCTATCGCAACCTACGTGCACTTGTTTCCGCAATGTATAACCACTTTGCGACCGTATACATTGCAAAAACGCTAGCGATAAGTTGCGGCCTTTTGCGCATATTTTAAAGACACCATTAAAGAGGCGTTATTGTCGCGCAAAAAAACGGCACAAAATTTATGCATCACTTTGCACTGTGCAAAGAAAAAAAATTGCGACATGGCGCAGGCAGTGCAAACCTTCGTTAACAACGTTAGTACATAGGTTAGTGTGATTTAGCGTTTATTTTCTCGTTAGTGGGGATATTGCAATCCCTGTATGTACTGTATATATCAAATAGATTTGCTTTAGCTGTTTAGGAGTGTCATAAAAATGTACCGTAAAAATGAATTAAGGTTGACTTCCTTGTGGATTTTGTTTGTTAATAATAAGCATTTAAATAAAGCTCTTATCCTATTTGCAGTATTTGGTTTTTCTAGGCATTTAGCAAATTTTTTTACTTAGGGAGCCGATAATGAGGGAGGGAAATTTTCCCCTGGGAACGACCGATATCAGTAGGTCACTCGCATGGCTGTTGTTTTTTTCCTGCCCCCTGTACCTTGCTGATATTCAACAGGATTTGGGTAATATCGGCCATGTGTATGGCTACCTTTTGATGGGAGTGATTTGAAATGACAAATTAGGCGGTCAGATTTCACCTTGTCTACATCTATTTGTGCAGTTTTACAAATGCCTAAAATATCATTTGTTTATTATTTCTTTGTTTAAGGCCGGGACATACAAGAGCATTGGATACTGCCTGGTCTCTGTGCCATGCAAAAATGGATTTAACCTTTACCAATGTTATGTGAAGGACCATAGGGGGCTGCATAGAATGCTCTTGTAACAGGTTATAGGGACCTAAGGGGCTGCCATAGAATGCTCTTGTAACAAGGTATAGGGACCTAAGGGGCTGCCATAGAATGCTCTTGTAACAAGGTATAGGGACCTAAGGGGCTGCCATAGAATGTTCTTGTAACAAGTAATAGGGACCATAGGGGCTGCCATAGAATGTTCTTGTAACAAGTAATAGGGACCATAGGGGCAGCCATAGAATGCTCTTGTAACAAGGTATAGGGACTTAAGGGGCTGCCATAGAATGCTCTGTAACAAGGTATAGGGACCTAAGGGCTGCCATAGAATGTCTTGTAACAAGGTATATGGACCTAAGGGGCTGCCATAGAATGCTCTTGTAACAAGGTATAGGGACTTAAGGGGCTGCCATAGAATGCTCTTGTAACAAGGTATAGGGACTTAAGGGGCTGCCATAGAATGCTCTTGTAACAAGGTATAGGGACCTAAGGGGCTGCCATAGAATGTTCTTGTAACAAGGTATAGGGACCTAAGGGGCTGCCATAGAATGCTCTTGTAACAAGGTATAGGGACCTAAGGGGCTTCCATAGAATGCTCTTGTAACAAGGTATAGGGACCTAAGGGGCTGCCATAGAATGCTCTTGTAACAAGGTATAGGGACCGAAGGGGCTTGTAATGGTATAGTTTTTTTACATTTTCTTGTATTAATACGGAAAGCCAAAAGACAGCAGAGAGGTGGCGGCCCTTCATTCTGTTATAAAGTACCAGACTGAGGATATACAATTGTAGTTCTCAAAATGAATTAAGTTTTCATAACATTGCATTATTTTAATCAAGTGATCACACATTACTGAATTAATACTGATTATCTACTGATATAACCCCCCCCCCCCACACACACACCACACACACACACAAACAAATTCGTAACGGAATTCCCTGTACACTTTTTTTAGGTTTAGGTCACAAACTTTTCAAAAATTCATTATCAATAGTAGGATCATTCTTGATCAACACAAAATAAAAGTTAAGACATTCCAAATACAAGGTCAGTTACTTCTGAAATCACAACAGGTCAATGTAATTTCCAAAATTCATAATGAGCTGTTCATCGGGCGTTTTCCCGGGACCTAGGAAACCTGTAGCTGTTAGATCTTATTTGCAGCTGATTGACGTCATCTGACAGGAATGCTCCTAATCAAAAGTCAACAGGGGAGCAAATGTTTTTCTCTAGATATTCAGCACCCTCAATGTGACAGCTGCAAATTAAAAAAATTCCAGAGCCTTGAGATTCCTTAACCTATTGCATTTTATACTTTTAATATGTTAGCATCTTGAGTCAGCAGAGAATCTCCTGTGTGTCCTTAGTCTGTTCTTGTTTTTTAATTACATAATGCTATCTTGGTGTTATGCAAGCATTCACCATCTTTGCCAAATTACTTTTAATCAATCAGTAAATCTATAGTGATTTCCTTGTAGAAATGTTTTTGGAAGCTAGCCATACAAGGGTAGATTTTTTCCACATCAGATTTTCATTTGCGCATCGTTTATATAATTAATATTAAAAAAAAATATTCTAACGCGTGTACATCAGAAATCCCCGCGATTTCATGTTAACCAAAAAATGCCCGCACAGTCGTGTGTGTAAATCGTGTGCACAAACACACTAAAAACACGTAATGGGGCCTAGCCATGACTTTTATTCATGTTCTCTTATCAAAAAATGGCTGTAAGTAAAAAAATATCCTGTGAAAAGTAAAAAAAATATCCTGTGGATGGAAAAGAAGTTTGTGTGAACTCCATAGCTCCATTGTGTGTATGCATTTGTTGTACTTTTTTGTGAGCATATTTTAACGTTTATGTGATGTATAAAAAAACATTATTAGTGATTTATTAAGAAAAAAAAGTTTGCAACCAAACGTTCCTACCAGTGAGCCTTAATGCAACACCTTGTGAGTATTTCCCAATTGCTTGAATAAAAAAACTAAAAAAAAAACAAATATGGCAAATGAGTAGGAGTTTGCCTGAAAATATGTCTTGTCTCAAAATACATTCAAAGGGACTAGATATCCAAGTTAAATCTGGTACTGTGTCCAGTGTTTTGCATTGGATTGGTTAGTTCTAGATAGATAGCAGAGATAGATAGATAGCAGAGATAGATAGATAGATAGATAGATAGATAATAGCGATAGATAATAGCGATAGATAGATAGATAGCAGAGATAGATAGATAGCAGAGATAGATAGATAATAGCGATACATAGATAAAAGAGATAGATAGATAGCAGAGATAATATCGATAGATAGATAGCAGAGATAGATAGATAGCAGAGATAGATAGATAGCAAGGTACACCCACATTTCAAATGCTCCTCTCCCTACCAATGATACATCCCTTGATAAAAACGTTTAACATATTGTAGGGCACCCTAGCCCACCCTCATCCGCTCTTTTCCTGACCCTCGGTTGCCGAATTTGCAAGCAAGACCAGCAGCCTCGGCTGTGATTGGCTGAAAGGCAACAAGTAGGGCACCAGGCACCAAAGATAGATCCAAAGGGATGGAGGGAGGGGGGGAAGGGCTCCTCAGCAAGGAAGCAGCGGCAGCCAGATGACTCCCAACAGCTCATACTCTTCACTTTTCCTAAGTTTGAACAGGCAGTGTCAGGCAAATCATTTGGAGCAGATATGTAAGGTAAGGATTTTTGAACACTACACAGTGGGGACTGTGGGGTTAAATTTGTTCTGGGGGTGGACAGCCTTTAACATTTCGAAAATAAAAGTAAGTATGGGGATTCAAACCTGCAACCTTAAATACTGTTTAATGTCTTTCTAAAAAAACTTTCTACCTCTATGTCCAAGGGCTACTAGGTGGGATATCAGTAGATGTAGAATCTTTATATTTTGCTAAAAACAATAAAAAAAGGAAGCCTGGGGAATTGAACTTCTGTCCTAATGGTCTGTTTGTTTCCGAAACCAGCATTAGTTGATTTATTAATGTGGTTAATATTGGGGATCCTTTAATTTCAACAATTTTTAATAACACTTGTTTTAAATTTTATTTATTTTAGCATTTTGATAAACTATGTGGCAGTACATGAAGTCCTTTTTTGGCTTATTCTATTGCAGCAGAGCTCATGCTGTGGGTTATAGTAGCTCTGATATTTTGCTAGATTTGTTCTTGTACTTTCCTTCTTTGGTTTATCTTTTGCTTATAACAAATGTCAAAATGTTTTGCAAACATTTCAAGAATTTTATGCAAATACAGGCACCCACAGATGGAATTCCTGCTTAGATTGTCAAAACATGGCGGGAAAAAAATAACACAAGAATGATATAGCTCTCTCAGTTAAAAAATGAATGACAATTTAAGGCTCCGAAATTTACAGCACAGAAAAGATTTTGATTATTATTTTTTTAGGTGTCTGCTAAACACTTAAGAAGGAAGAATTAATCCAGGCAGACTTATGGTGTGTATATGACAAAAAAAAATTATGAAATTTGGTTAGTTTTACAGTTATGTAGGAAAATGGGTGGGTGTTTTTTTGGTTTGGATATTGAGCGGTAAAACTGTTATCAAATATCCTTGGCAAGATTATAAATGCACACATACAAACCGATTATTATTATTTATTATTATTACTGGCAGTAAAAACCAGCTGAATTTGTAATAACCTTCCACTGCAGCAAGCGGTCCTGACTACAGAACTGCTCAGTCTCTTGAGTAGAGGCGCAGGTCTGATTCTAAAAATTAGGTTAATTGTACTTTATCAATATTCGTCTGCACACAATCCAAGTCCTACATGAATGATAATGCAACTGTTGGGAACACATCATGGAGGGCTTTCCAAATTCTGATAAATTCCATGTGGAATAAACACGATTTCAGAACAAACAAGGATTTTATATTACAATATTTGTAAGATAGATTGATTATTTTGTGTAAAAAAACACTATACGGTGCCTTTAAAAGTACCTTCAAACTATTAATTTATTCCATAGATAAGTAATTCCATTGTGAAATCTGCAATATGAATCACATGCAAACTCCCTTTCCTTAAACAGTGGAAATGATGTGTGTATGTTTTGCTATGTGTAGATTCAGTGGATCAAAATCTTTTATACAGGAATATTTTAAACTGTTATTCAGTCACCGTTTCCAGTGAACCAATAGAAGAAACCTGCTGGTCTGAGATAGACCCAGGCAATCCTGCCACATATGCAGTTCAAACTAAACACCCATTAGACAACCTGAGACCATAAACAGGATCCAGATTAACATGCTAATTTCATGCTTATTAGTATTTTAAAAAGCAAGTTCCAGATCTACAGTCACTAGTGGTTAGGACGCACAGGATACTGATTGGCTGTATAGTTTAAGAATAGGTGGGGTGAGGTGATAAAAGTTCCCCACAAAGTATAAAATGAAATAGAGCCTTCTTATAACAGAAGTACCTCACAGCCTCGTGTTATTATAATAACATTGCCCTAATATCTAACATATAAACACATATTTCTCCTTCCCAGGTTACCTGAGAAACATGCAAATACCATCCTTTATATCCTCTTTCCTACATACACATCACTCCCTTATTAGCATACAGAAAGTTTTTTTTTTATAATTGGCTAAGACTTGTTTTACAAAGAGCACATCATTGGATGTTATACTGACATTACGCGTTCCTTCAGTATTCACATGGAGACCCCTTAGTAGTCACAGGTTTGTGATTTAACCTCCCATTAAAATGGGAATCTCAGCTCGGTAAGTAAGTTTAATTATTTTTGATAGTTGTTATTTTTTCTTGTACCTAATATAAGTCAGTGCTATACTTTATATACATTTATTGATGCCATTAAAAATATATGATGAGAAGTACACACAGACATATAATCTTTCCTTCCTATATGTAATATCCTATACCCCCCACCTCATTGGTAGCTCCTATATAATATTACACAAAAGACTCCACACACTCAACTACACATACAATTATAAATGAATGGAGTAAAGAAATAGACATGTTGCAAGCAATGAAGGGTTATATCACCTGCACTGTAGTTCAAATGGATACTTTAGTTACATTGTTTGTACAAACATGCGTCAGCTGATTCGCCACCTCAAGGCAGTATCTCAGCTTTAGTGTTCCTCCAGCGCCGCTCCTACCATGATGCAACTTGAAAAAGTTCTCATGGCGGCACGGTAGCGTCAGTGTTTTTTTTTTAAAAAAAGGTGGCATTTTCCCCGGCGATTGAGCAGCAGTGCCGGAAGTTCGGGTAAAAAGCGCTGGAGCAAGCAAGCGGAGCGGGCCTCAGCTGGGTGTGTGGTGTGTCTTCTAGCAGCTGTATTACCCTCCATGCGGGGGGTGTGTGTGTGTCTTCTAGACAGCTGTACTACCCTCCATGCTGGGTATCCCTTATCTCTCTCATCCACCCCGGGGGCGAAGACAGGAGCCGAATTCAGTCGGTTACGGTAAGGGAATTTTTTTTACAAACTTAAGTTGCCGCCTAATTCTTTTAAATTATTTTTTTCTTCTAACTCCTTCCTGACAGTAACAGCAGGGTCGGAGTGGCTGGCTACAGGGGGGGTGGTAGGTAGGAGATAGATAACAGAGATAGATAGATAGATAGATAGATAGATAGATAGATGGAAGAAAGGTAGGTGATAGATGGATGATAGAGATAGAGGATGATAGACAGACAGAGATAGATAGGTAGGTAGATAAATACCAGAGATAAATTGCAGTAGATATAAGATATAGAGCTAGATAGATAATAGCGATAGATAGATAGATAGATAGCAGATAGTAGATAATAATATAGATATAGATAATACGATAGATAGATAGCAGATATAATAGAAAGCGTAGATAGATAGATAGATAGATAGATAATATAGAATAGATATGCATATAGCAAGATAATAGATAGATAGCATAGATAGATAGATAATAGCGATAGATAGATAGCAAGATAGACGTATGAAGAGATAGATAGATAGATAGATATGATAGCAGAGATAGATAATAGGCGATAGACAGATAGCAGAGAGATAGATAGGATAATCATAGAGAGATAGCAGACGATAGATACATAGATATCAGAGTATAGATAGATAATGCGATACAGAGATAGCAGAGATAGAGTGATAATAGCGATAATATAGCAGAGATAGACAGATAGAAGAGATAGATAGATATAAGGATAGATAATACGATAGATAATAAGATGATATAGTAATACGATAGATAGATAGCAGAGATAGATGATAGCAGAGAGATAATAGATGAAGATAGATAATACAGATAGTAGATGGATAGATAGATAGCAGATAGAGAGAAGATAGATAGCGATAGATAATGGATAGATAGATAGATAGCAGAGATAGATAGATAGCAGATATAGATACATAGATAGCAGAGATAGAGATAGATAGATAACGAGAGAGCAGAGAGGATAGTATAGCGATAGATAGTAGAAGAGATAGCAGATAGATAGATATAGATAGATAGATGCAGAGATAGATAATATCGATAGAATAGATAGAGAGATAGATAGATAGATAGATCGATAGAGAGATAGCAGAGATAGATAGCTATAGCAGAGATAGATACATAGAGATATAGAAAGATAGATAGATAATAGCGATACAATAGATAGCATAGATAGATAGATGCAGAGATCGATAGATAGCAGAGATAGATAGATAGCAGAGATAGATAGATAGATAGATATAGATAATATCGATAATAATAGCGATAGTATAGATAGATAGCAGAGATAGATAGATAGCAGAGATAGATAGTATATAGCGATACATAGATAAAAGTAGATAGATAGATAGCAGAAGATAATATCATAGTGATAGCAGAGATAGATGATAGCAGAGAGATTTAGATAGATTTAGATATGATTAAGAGTAGCGTGTGTAGTGTGTAGTTGTGCGATAGTTTGATGATGTGTGTAGATAGAGCGGAATAGATTGATGACGATAGAAGAATAGATAGATAGCTGAAATAATATATGCAAGATAGATAGATAATACGATTAGATGTAGATAGCAGAGATAGTAATAGCGATAGTAGATAGCAGAGATAGTAGATAGCAAGATAGATAGATTGCAGATAGATAGCAGAGATAGGAGATAGCAGAGATAGATAGATAATACAGATATAGATATAGATAGATAATAGCGATAGATAAAAGATAGCGAGATATATAGATAGATAAATAGCAGAGATAGATAGATAATAGCGTACAGAGATAAAAGAGATAATAGATAGCAGAGATAGATAATATCGAGAGATAGATGATAGATAATATAT
>JAACNH010005222.1:0-21046 GCA_019447015.1 Hymenochirus boettgeri | reverse complement strand
ACCAGTAATTCTCAATATTATATAGTATCCCTGTACCAACCAGAACTGCAGTATATGTATTAATACCAGTAATTCTCAATATTATATAGTATCCCTCTACCAACCAGAACTACAGTATATGTATTAATACCAGAAATTCTCGATATTATATAGTATCCCTATACCAACCAGAACTACAGTATATGTAATAATACCAGTAATTTTCAATATTATACAGTATCCCTGTACCAACCAGAACTACAGTATATGTATTAATGCCAGTAATTCTCAATATTATATAGTATCCCGGTACCAAAAAGAACTACAGTATATGTAATAATACCAGTAATTCTCAATATTATATAGTATCCCTGTACCAACCAGAACTACAGTATATGTATTAATACCAGTAATTCTCAATATTATATAGTATCCCCGTACCAACCGGAACTACAGTATATGTATTAATACCAGTAATTCCCAATATTATATAGTATCCCTGTACCAACTAGAACTGCAGTATATATATATTAATACCAGTAATTCTCAATATTATATAGTATCCCTGTACCAACCAGAACTACAGTATATGTATTAATACCATATATGGTAGTTCTGGCTGATCCAGGTGATCCTTTGGTCTTAAATGTGCCCAATTGGATGTGAATAAATGCAGTATCATCAGTGGTTTTTATCCCCAATGACAGGGCGTTGATCACTTTGTCATCACACCTCAGTCTTCCCAAGTAAATTTAGATTCACTTCAGTTTGACAACATTATTGCCTTTTATACCCAGGGGGCTGGCAATGCTCAAATTAGCTGCCATTGGATGATTTTGGACATGTGGGAACCTTTTTTTAAAAAACGTTTAAAACGTTCGAACATTCAATAAATCATCGAAAGTCCGGGAAAAATCGAAAGTCCGAGTCCGGGATTGTTCGAGAAGTCCGGGTCCGTTCGGAACTCGAAAGTTCGGCTCAAATTCGGGTTCGAGTTCTAAGCCATCTCTAATAAGAAGACATTTATACTGTAGTTTTTCATGCTAGAGTGTTTGCCTTGTGCTTCAATTCCCCTTATCTTCACTGATGACCTTTAAAACCTGTTGAGCTTGGCATGTTCCCAAAGTAGATGTGATGCATCTCATATGTTTGTCCTGTTTATTTCTTACACGAGCCCAGCAACCTTATCTGATCAAAGGTTAAAAGCCAAAGTACTAGCTACTGCCTTTTGTTGGTCTAATTATTGGCTTACCTCATTGGTTATTTCCTTTCTAACTTGTCTGAACTCCCTGAGGTAGGCAAATTATACCATAAAACTTAAGGTAATAACATAAAATGTTATTAAAGACGTAGATAAAAACATATATACATGCCCGACTGATCAGAGAGTCCATGGAGGGGAAACAAATACCGTGTTCTCCTACTCTTGATATGTCTTCCTATAATGTATTGTTCTTTATGTTACTTGCCCTACAACACCATTTATTTCATGCCAATAACATGTACTTTCTGAATATAGATTCTGATATATTGTGACTAGATCCAGGTTCTATGTTATGCCTTTATATTTTGTGTTGCAATGTAAAGAACTACTGTTCACTACATTATAATTTTAGAGGGGTAAATTAGAAACCTTGAAAAAAAGGCACATTTAAAGGACAATTAAAGCCTCAGAACCACATTGAATTAGAAGGCAGATCTCCTTGATATAAAAACAGTAATCAGTGTCTCACCTCTCATTTTAATATGGTTGTTGAGAAATTTAACTTTCTAACATGAGGTTTGTGTCTTATTTCCCAGTGTTCTGGTATCACACAGTGTGGTCATTGACCATTATTTTTTTTACACATGCTCAGTCCTAAGATACTGCAGGAACTTTTTACAGTTGGTCACACCCACTAGTAGCCGCTAGCCAATTTTTTTACAGGGAAGAATAGGCAAGGGGGCATGTGACTGGGATCAGGGGTGTGGCCAGTCACTGTACATACACACAGTTATTTCATCCATTTTTTCAAGTGGTAATATTTACTTTAATGCCATTTACTGTATTGCTATTTTACAGTTTATTGGTGTTTTTAGAGATTATGGAGTGTAAAAATTTGGGTTTAGTTCTCCTTTAAGGGTATGGTTATTATTCTTACACTGCTTAAAAAGTTAACACAGAAGGTGTACATTTAACGTTAAGGTTTACACATTTATTTAGCCATTTAACATATAAATTTAAACTGGTATATATTCTATCACCTTTAGACATAAGAATGCTAGTATTCCAAGTAAGTTGTCAATATCTGTTAATCTTGAAGGTATACTAAAAGCTAACCCTATCTATCTATGTTAGGAGTCCTATCTATGTTAGGAACCTACCGGCCATTTTGTTATACCAGCACCAATATATGCATATCACCACCTTTCTCAATAACTTTAATTGGATTCTATACAAACACAACACCTACCAACATAGCTACTGGTGATCTTGACCTACTGATCCTTTTGATGTGGTATATTTTTCACTGGTCTCATTAAGAAATTTACTTATGACAATAGAAAGAAAGAACAAATGCAATTTACAAAAACGTTGAATTCCCAAGAAAATATATAAAATGAAAGCAGAAGCACTGTGCAGAAGGAATATTAGCAGGCTTGTCTCCTGACCTTTTTAGTGGTTTGTAGTCATGTTCATTAACTCTGCAATATGTCACCCTGGCAGTGTGAAAGAAAATTTTATTAGTCATTATTTTGGCATGTAAATGTATCTTTATCAGTGCTGTTCTGATGAAGACACATTTTCTGCCTGAAACAGAAAAATGACTAGAAGCTTTACTATTTGCATTGTTTTGTGTTTTTGCACACCCAGCAGGCTTATGCAGTGGTACTTATTTATTTCTCAAAACGAAAGTTTATTATTTGTTGTCTAATATCTGACTGCTCAAACACCATCATTGCCCTTTATTCAGTATACCTATAAAAATGAGCCACACAATACACAGAAGTTGCACATTAGGTGTATTTTGATCATTTCCAACTTTCTATGATAAATGTCAGAAGAAAAAATCTTAATGTGGGGT
The DNA here is from genome assembly GCA_019447015.1 of Hymenochirus boettgeri. Lineage (NCBI taxonomy): Eukaryota > Metazoa > Chordata > Amphibia > Anura > Pipidae > Hymenochirus > Hymenochirus boettgeri. Next base: position 18,002 of record JAACNH010005222.1, on the reverse strand, counting down.
GACAGAGATGTCAATACAGCCGTTTCTCATAAACATCTTTCTAAAAAGAAGAATGTTGAAGCGATAGATATATAAATATTTAAGGCTGCAATAAAGGCCAGTTATTATGATTATTCTGGAGCTGACAAGGCTTCCATCATTTGTGGAGCTTCAAATGTTAGTAGTTTGCACTGTTAAATCATAAGGGGGGCTAAATTGTCTTATTCGTGCAAGACTCCAGAGGAGCAAGTAGATTTCTGGTAGTTGCCGTAATACAGAGTTATGGACACCGTCTTAAATAATTTATTTTCCATAAGAGATATATAATGAGCATTGTTGGATGCAGTTCAAGTAGTGTGGATCTGTAGAGATTTCAACTCTGTTCTGTATGGTACTGTACATTTGCCATAATCAGATTGATTAAGATATAGAATGTTAAGAATAATAAAAAAACTAATGTAGGTCTGCAGAAAATTCATCAGTAACATCAGTAGTAATACAATGGAAACTGTTGGATGGAATATACTTAATGTGGGGATGTACGGAAATACACAGAGCATGCTGATGCTTAATATATTATTTATCTTTTTATTTAAAGATTCTATCTTTCTATTAGGTGAAACAGAACTTGCTTGAAGTCTAGTTTAAAATTGCTGTTGTTCCTTAAACTACCTTAATGCTTAATGTATAAAGACTTCTGGCTTTTGACTTAATTTGACTTACTACTATTAAATATACAATGACCTGCTTGTTCACCTTCAAAGACAAAATACATGGATCTTGATTTTTTGCCAAACATTAAGAAGAGTATGATAGGTCCCAGTGGCAATAACCCATATTATGGGATTCTGTGGTAATCTTGTCAATTTGCTGTTCTATGTTCTTGCTGTGTTTAGTTTTACCTTTAACTTTGTGTTGGAGGTTATATCCAGCAGTTCCTAATGGTGGGAATAAATTGTGATTCCTTGGCACTAAAAGAGGTATAAATTCCTGTACACACGTTGGATAATTGTTGTATGATGCAGCCGATGAACGAGCAATCGAACGATATTCGTACGAAAATATAGCATCAACAATCGTCAAAGATCAATGACCGTCGACTATTGTCGACTTTTTCCGACGATCAGCCTGGCGGATTTGTTCTGCCGATTATCGTATATTTGTACATGGTCGGCAGATTATCATTAACTTCCAAGAAAGTTTTTATAAAAGGCACATGCGCTGCTTTCGTAATTGCACGAAGATACGAACGTTACTTTACGTACGAACATCTACTTCTAACGACTATCGTGGTGACTAATGTTGCTGTGTGTACAGATGTCGTTTCAATTATGAGGATTAATGATAATGTTGTTAAACGTTCGTCGGCTGCATCGTACGAAAATTATCCAAAGTGTATACAAATGTTAAGATAATTATCATCAAAAGATTACTGTACAGACAGGCTCAGTAGAGACTGAACAACTAGCTCTGTTTAAGTTTAAAACAGATTGATTGGATGGCAGAACAAGTATCGCTCCCTGATATCATTAGGTGATCTGACAGATTAGTATGAGTATGCACACGCGTTAGATAGTTTATTGGACAACAATAACCTAACATCTGTACATTGCTTTAGTCACCTTATCTCAGAGAACCCTTAGAGGTAGATGGTCATTTCTTGTTTATGATAACTCACTTAAACTGCAGGTCAATTAAATTAATTAATTGTGTGTTTTGAATATGTTGATTTCATTAGAAAGCAAGGGGCAGTGACCGACATATACACAAATACTTCCAAACACTGTAAAACAGAAAAATATAGAAAACACTGATGGTATTATTTCTCATCTGGCTGGAATTTTTTTCCCGCATTGATTTATGCTTGAGTGGCTCATGCACTTAAATACATAGCGTCATTATTATTATTATATTTTGTTTCTTAAGCGCATATATATTCTAATGCTTTGTACATGAAGGTAGAGAAAGACAACTGAGATATGAGGTAGCTGAAACTTTATATATTCTAAAATGAAAACGGCACAACACATATAACACATTTATAAGAATGTGTGAACTGTATCTGTTAAACAATACAATGATGCTTTATTTGGAATATTATGTAACATCATATAGAAGATTAAACTTGAGTGACCATGCTACAATTTTTTTCTTCTCTACATCGTAAAGAGTCTAAAAAGTTTTATTAAAATTCTTATTGAATCCTCTTAGAGAAGTTATGCATATGCACAATAACATTTATGCCAGATACACACCTGGCCCCATCAACCACCTTGCCAGTGATCAGACAAATATATACACATTCAGTGGAAATTTTGTGTGTATGTTTTGGTATGTGTAGATACAGTGGATATAAAATCTTAACATCTATTAATCTATTATTATTATTGTGGATTTATAAAGCGCCAACATCTTCCGCGGCACTTTACAATTACATCAAGCCCTGCCCCGAAGAGCTTACAATCCAAGCACATTTCACACATACAACCTATCAGTTGTATCAGTACAAACTCCTTGCAAATGTGTCCAATGGTGGAATCAAACTTCAGCACTGCAAGGTATCAGTAATAAACACTAAACCGCAGTGCCATGTTCTGCTAATGCAGGTGTCCAGATGCAATACAGTCTACTGGTATATAGCAGAGGTGTTAAATTTGGGACCTTTCACATGTTTGAAAACTACAACTCCCAGCATTGTCTGTTTGCAATAAGTTTCTTCTTAATCTCCTGTAGTAAATGCATGTGTCCATATGTAATACTGCCTAATGGTATAGAGCAGGGTTGTTGAACTTGGTACCTTTCACGTGTTTTAAAACTACAACTCCCAGCTTTCTCTGTTTGCAGTAAGTTTTTCTTAATGTTCTGTAGCCAATGCATATGTCCAGATGCAATACAGCCTAATGGTACAGAGCTGGGGCATTAAATTTGGGACCTATAACGTGTTTCAAAACTACAACACGCACAGAATGCTGGAAAATTTAGTTTTTAGTACATCCTAGAATAAAGCCATTTTTCTGACTTACAGACATTAAAAGCCCACAGTAGTCTTTTTGTGATTCCTACCCAAGGGATCAAACATGCAAGTGATTCATCTGCCCCTCCCTTACATCCATGTTGCACTATTAGAATAGGGAAGGATTGTATGGGTCACTTTAGGCAAACCTTGCCAAACCTTTCCTATTCCAACTACCTGGCAGTATGTATCCAGGGGTCCAAGTGGATTATACCTGTAGGTCTGAGAATAGACACAGGCAATCCTGCCACAATGTGCAGTTCAAACTAAACAGCACAGTTGAGCAACCTAAGACCCTATACAGGATCCAGATTTACATTCTATGTATCACATATTTTTCACTCCCAGCTTTCCTAGATAAATGGGTGGGGACATGCAAAGTATCATTCTTTATATCCTCTTTCATACATACACATCACTTCTTGTGTAGCATACAGAAAGTTTTTTTTGATTGGCTAAGGCTGTCACATGTTTTACAAACCCCACTTCATTGGATGTTATACTGACATTACCATTTCCATTCAGTATTCACATGGAAACCCCCTTTGGAGTCAGACGGGTGGGGTTTAACCTCCCATTTTGACTATCCCATATTAAAAAAGTAATCTGAAATCTGTAAGTAAGTTTATGTATTTTGTATTAGTTGTATATTTTGTCTTGTACCTAATATAAGTCAGTGCTATACTTTATATACATTTATTGATGGTCATTTAAACGGTAAAAGTGAGATAGTACACACATACATATACACCTTCCCTATATGTAATATCCTATACCCCCCCACCTTATTGGTAGCTCCTAAAAACACAATCTCCTATAAAGAAATGAATATATTACTATAATATAAAGGATATATATGTGTTAAAGTTCAGGTAATTATAGAGGACCTGAAGCTATATATTACCTGTGGCATCATATATCAGCAACATTTCCTCTGGGTAGATCTCCCTTATGGAGATTCAATATCCCTTTTGTGGCAAAGGGGATTAACTCCTGCATGACTATTTAACGCTAGCAATCTTCTGGCATTTAACAGTCACACAGAAACTGTCGCAGATATTGAATTGCTTGTCTTTTGCAATACCCAAAAGACAAGCACTAACCGGTATTGAATCGTTTAGCGGGACTTTAACCATAGAAAACCAGCGGTGAATTGCCCTTATAGTGTATCAGGTAAAAATAAGTGAACTTTTCTGAATGTTATTGTAAATATGTTGCCAAATGTGCTGTAAATGTTTATATTAAGCTTTTGATTTTTGGTGGTGCCAGATTATACCTTGACAGTTTATATGGGTTTTTTTGTGCATCTCCAGCTATATTTTGCATACTGGTAGCTGGTTATTTCTACCACAGTCTACTCTTATACTTTTTTACATTTTATTTTATTAAGCTTTTTCCTTTTAACTTTTGCCCGAAACATGTCGAAACAAAGTCTATATGTGGATTTGCCACTTCTGCTGCTAGAAGAATGTGAAAGAAACAGACCATTGATCTTGCAACACATGCCCTCTATCTCTCTTCCTCCATCTCACTACCCAAGGCCATGTTTTCCAATAACCAGACCTTCTTTCTCATTCCTAAGTGTTCCATTCCAGTTGCTCATTACCAGTCTTGTTTTCATGATATGTCGATAACTAGTGATTTTGATCAACTTCTTTTTCCGCATCCTTTTTCTGCATGCAGTATCTGTTGACAGAAGTTCTTTGCAAAGAATTCAACCCATATTGAATTCCTTTTCTTCATTAATTTCTGGTCTAATAGTCTGTTTATTTCTCAGATTAAATTGGCCACTTCCAATCCAGTTCAGTTCACTCAGTCCTAGCAAATCAAGCTTTATGCGTTTCTATTTTATTCTTAACCACTTCCAGCTTACCATGATTCACGCTTTGTACTTTCCATGTCCAGAAATGTAGGGCATCTATTTAGCTTTTGATTTTAATTTCAATAGCTGTAAAAAGAAGCAGTTGAATAACCTAAAGGCTTTGCTCCAACCGCATCATAAATGCTGGCTTTACTGTTAACAATTTTTGGCTCTCCTCCACTTGCTTACTGAGTGCTTTCTGACCTGAGGGGTTCATCTTCCAGCGCTATATCATAACATGTTCTCTTGCAACTATCCTTTGGGTTTTTCACAGCAAGAAACCAAAATAGATTGCCAAGCATTTCTGCAGTGCGGGTTAAGTGAATGTCTTTTCTGTTGTCACAAAATAATGATCTTCCGCCTCCAACATTGTCCTATTCTGGGGCTACCCAGATGAGTGGTTAGCATAGATTTGTCATGAGTAAAATAACAAATATTTTTATACCTGCAAGGAACTGTAATTATTAATCAAATTAATTAGCAATTTTATTTAAATTCCTAAATAACATACTGTATTGCATTTCTTTTATTATCACCCGAATGCAATAGTTGCAATATTTCTTATTAAAAAGCTTGTTTTAATTTTACAGCTTTATTTGTATAACATTTTTCCTCCATAAACAAAAGGAGATTTGCTTCTGGCTTTGAGTTTCTACCTTTTATATGTGCTGTTAGTGGAATGCGGCAAATTCGGTTTTGGACAACAATTTCCAGCATCATTTGACCCTCACTTGCTCTTGATGGATGATGGGAATTGTAGTTAATCTATAACTAAATTGTCACTGTATTATATCGGTTATAATGCACACATAAACAAGAGTATGTAACATTTAAAAATGTTAGATATTTTCAAGGCTTTTTCCTTTAATGGGATTTTAGGTTAAATATTACTCCCACTATCTTGAGCAGGCACATTTTTGTTTTTGTTACATTCTCCATTTCAATGCTAGATTATCCATAACCAGTCAAACATTATTGTGGCAAGATTAAAGACAGAATCACAGAAAGAGATGTTTTTATTTCTATTATATTGACCTGTAAATTACAGTACAAGCTGACTGTGGCTATCCTGTAGCTAAACCTTGCTGCCTTATTCAGTCTATGCAGACAGGGGAAATGTCATTTTGGCTGGAGACTACATACTGTGACCCACTCCTAAATTGGATCATGCTCTTCCCATACCGCAGTGATAGATGTTTGCCTTTGATGACACGTGAAGGCAGTTGGCTATTTATTTTCTTGCTGCAGTGGGGGTGGGAGGGAGAACAAAGAGGAGCTTGCTTGGTTATTGTTTAGTATATTTCTCATCTTTTTTTTTTTTTTAAAGATATTAATAAAATGTTTGTCTCCAGGCTTTATGAAGGAAAGGGCATTTTACATGTTTTTGGTGTTGACAGCTTTTGCATGTCTCTTTTCTGTACAGTTTATTATTCTCCTATATTTCAGTTATTTTTAATCACCGGCAAATCCTGTTTATTCCCAAGGTAAAAATCACAGCATATTGCTTTTTAAGTGCTGTATAAAGCTGATTACTTTTACACAGCCGAAACATTCTCTCTTTCTTGTTCTTTTCAACTTACCTCTTTGTACTATTAAGTTACCTTCAGCAATTTATTCACATTTGTTTTTTTTTTAATAATAATTGAAAATACAAAAGCTGCAGGTATTGATGTTTCTGATTAATTTGCTGCGGGAATAATCTGAGCATTTTTTTTATATATCATTTCCTTTGATTTGCCTTCTTTGGGAACACACTCCTGCCATTAGAGGCAAAACTATATTTCTGTATTGTTTCCTTAGAGGATCCTATCTGGTAACTCAGATAACCACTGTCATTATGATTAATTGTGCAAATCTGAGATAAAATTCTTCTAGGGATACAACTAGAGATGAGTGAATTGACTGCAACGTGTATCAGGGGGGCTTTTTACAGAATCCATGCCCAGCTTTGACCTACTTGAGATCGAGGTAGATGAACACAGAGGGCATTTGCAAATTGTTCCTGTGTGGAATTTCCACGTCTATATTCTCAGTGGCAAAGCTGACTGTAAAGATGACACCAACAGGATGAGCACTGTGACAGGGAGCTAACACACCAACAGGCGAATTCTGTGATTCTTTTGTGTATTGCCTTTTCTTATTTATTGCTAAATCTAGAATGTTGTAAACCTTGTCATATCTTGCTGCTAGACAAAGGGCTAGATTCTCTGATCCTTGCACTCCCTATAAAGTTGTATAGATGAGTGGCAAAGGTTGATTGTGCTTAAAGGGGAACTGTGGTCTCCGTACAAGTGGCCCCTTTATTAAAAAGGGCACACTCCTACCTTTATAATGATCTCAGGTTCATGTTTCTAGCTGCAGTCTATCCAATTTTTTTCCTGCTAGAACTGCGATCTATGACATCACCAACACCACTGGTCTTCCCCCAAGTTTAAGGCTGGAGCATGCCCACTGCTGGGACAGAGCATCATCAGCTCAATCAAAACTCCAGTCCCAAATGTCTTAATCTTTTTTAAAGCTAGCCACAAGTCTGAAATGAAAAATGTTTCTTTTCCAAAAGCTGGGTACACATTGTAAGAATCTTTAAAATATGACAGACAGAGTCTGTGAGACAGTCCCAAATGTTCCCCCTATATAAAGTGAAGGACTGATATAGTCCCTTCTGTCACAGCCCTATACTGCCCTATACTGCCTATACAGGAAATTTTTAATACAGTTAATAATACAGTTAATACAGAGCGTTCCCTAGGAAAACTGAGAAAGTTCGGCGGCATCAAGAACGCTCATTTTTGCGCTACTCACTTTATCAATAAAGGAAAAATTCCCTCGGATCAGATGGAATAGTCCCTTTATCTTTAAAGTGTGTGCCTAGCTAAATGTGTCGAGGTAGAGGAAAAAACAGTGAATGGCTTCAGATTTTAAGACACATGCCTATCACAGCACAGATACGGGGCAGTCTGTGAATTTTTGTGTAATTTTTAAGCCTATAACTTAAGATCCAGAGAAGCTAGATAAATAATCCTAAGCTTGTATGGAGACCACAGTTAACCTTTAAAAAACTTAATTAAGAACAGTAAAAGCTAGGATCTCAAAGACCAGCAGTTTAGCAAAGCATATGATGACAGACTGTAGTCCTCCATAGATTCCCTCAAGTCACTGTCCTTGAGTGATTTTACTTGAGCAACAAGGACACTGTACTCGGCCTGCAGACTAACCCAATGTTGGTTTAAAGGGCAAGTCCAGCCTCAAAATTTACATACAGGTAAATCACCCCACAAGATACTAAATGGTAACGGTTTGAAATCTGAAATATATAAGTCTAACCTGAAATCCTGCACAATGTCCTGTTGCCCCTGTTTCTGCTTCCTGGTTCTTCCAGTTAGCAACTATCAGTTATGGATTTGACAGTTGACATTACAGCCAATGACTGAATGTTAATCCCCTGTCTGCCTCTTCTGAGCATGCCCAGGCTCATTACAGGCTAAGTACAGGTTTCTAAATTGCTCAGTTTCCATGAGGCATCCAGAAGCATAGCAGGCATACAGTAATGAATTCATAGGACATACTATGATATATCAACATATTTTAAAGAGGCCATTCTTTCTAAAATATGTTATTATGAGGGTGGAGTTGTCCTTTAGCTGTTGCAGTTCTTAAAAAATTCTGTTACATACATCATTATCAAAATAAAAAAAAATGTAATAAGCTGTCCTTTGTGTTTCCTAATTAGAAAATATTGATTTTTGTAAAAATGTCTTTATGTAGCAAAACATCTCTGTGTAAAAATAAAAAAAAGGTTCATTTACCCAAAAGTTCATGTTGAATAATGTTGTGTGAGATGTAAATATTATGATAATTGTTGTATCACACAACTAGATTGATATAAAAGATCAATTAATGAGTACTTGGAAAGTTACCATAACTTTTAATAAACAATCCCAGTTCATCTATTTTTGACATTTTAGGAAATCTTTGAATGGAGCATCCTTTTATTTGGCTAAAGATCTTTAATAAAGACATGTTTAAAAACTGTCATAAAATGTCAATGTTGATGGTTTAGATATTCACAGAAGATTAGCATATTAATTTAAAAAGTGAAAAGATGTCCCCTCTTCTATCTTTTTACTTGTTGCACTACTTTGGCACTCATATTATAAAACACCTTTAATGGGACTAAAAGGGAAATTCAGTGCAAATACATATACTTTTAAGAAAAAAGAGCTATATTTTCCCATCCTAATGACCTTAACCTGCTCATTAAGCATTTTGTCTGTGTATCAATAAATACTTCTGAAATACCAACTTCCTGTTTGGACCCCTAATAGAGGCCGTTGTGGTCTTGTCCTTGACCCAGCGCCTGGGTTGATTCAGTAGCTCAGTAAAGATCTGAGCATGTTTGACTCATCCAACAGCCAATCAGTCGAAATTACTGTTAGGAACATTCCACATAGTATGCATTCTGGGAAGAAGGAAGAACCTGAAATGTCAGCTCACTAATGTCAACAGCAGGGAATAGCAAGGGGTAGAAATTCAACTGATTTTTTAATTTTAAAAAGAATATGTATAATAACTTGGTACAACCTCAGACCTCCGACCGAACGCGCACACACGGACAAAAACAGTAAATCTAGTATTGTTTTCCTGCTCTGTGTTTTATTTTTGAACCCAAAAGCAAAAGTCAATGGGATGGTATTGGTTTTTTAATAATTTACACCAGGGCAAAAAACAGTCTTCTTAATGTAGTACTTACTGTAATGTGTTAATTACACATATTCTGTGGACATTACAATGCATATTGTTATCAAATTAAGTTAAAAAATATTGACTGCTTTGGAATTTTATAATAAAATATTTTTAGAGTGCAACATACCAAAAATTTAAGTAATACTGGTAAAAATATTTCCACTACTATAATTCTGAAGCACACCTCTGGCTCTCTGAAGGTACACCTTTAGGGCAACCCTGATCCTATTGCTTATACTTCCAGGGTGCAGGTGATCAAATTACTAACATTTACTGTGATACTATGAAAAAAATAAAGTTGATGTCCATAAATTTTAAAGATATTTATGGTGAGTAGAGAAATTTAAAAAATGGGGGGGAAAAAACAATCTTTGTGGATAAAGTAAGGGTAAATAAAGCATGGTAACCTAGTATAGATGTTTCGGGCACCTGGGAAATTATCAGTGGAACACATACGAATCACTAAAACTTAAATAAAATAAAATTTCCTTCACGCAACCTATTTTCGAGCTGCTGCGTGTATATTTGAGTCTACTTTCGGTAACCCTTGAAAGTCGCCTTGATTATGCAGTAACCCTTGATTATGCAGGCTACTTTTGAGGGTTGCCAAAAGTAGCCTTGTAAATTCAGTAACCCTCAAAAGTAGCTCTGTACTTTCATGGGTTATTGAAAATATGTAAAGTTCAGCATTGTGAAAGTTACGTTAATTTCTGAAAAGATCCAAAAGGAACCAGGTATAATTCGGACCCAGATTCCATTTCTAATGTTGAGTTGATTAAAGAGCATTACAATATAATTTGGGCATAGACAAAATTGCATCTGTTACTTAAAAGCAGCTGAAATAAAATGAAGATTAAAGTGTAACTGTGGTCTCTAATTCTTCCAAACTAGTTAAAATGATATAAGCCTTCCATCATACCTTCAAAATAAAACCTAAATCACATTTCTAGATAAAATTTGGGAGAATTTATTGCTGGAAAGGTTCAGCAATATTACTTCCTGGTTGAACACTTCCTGTTTTCAGCCATGTGACCAGCTTGTAGTCATGTGACCAGCATCTGCCTGCATTAATAGGCTCCCCTTCTCAACTGTCAATTTTTTACCCAGGTACTTCCTGATTTCCCCAGCATTAAGTCTTTACTGAGCATGCTTCTCCCCCGGGACGGAGGGCGTGGCAGAGATCAGGTGGAAGCAGGAAGTTTGAACATTCACCCCAATGTAATTTCTCACAGGCTCCAGTCAGAGATGTGATTGTCAGTTCATTATAAAGGAAATACCACAGGCTTTCATTTTACCCAAACTTGTTTTGAGACCACAGTTGCCATTTAATAGGAAATTATTATTATTATTATTGCTTACTTAAGTTAAGTTCTTTATATATTTCTTAAAGGATTCTATGTGGAAAATGCAACAGCAGCCATAAAAACCCATCTTTAACCCTCACTTGTGTGGCTGTGTGGCATTGTCCCAAGGACAAGTGTAGCAGATTTGGAGCAGATTGAAAAATTGCTCTGGTCTTCACGACACAAGCTATAAAAAAATATCAAAAGTACAATGGCACCTTTGGAAGACTTTTTTCTTCTAACAAATAGGCATTGAAGTCAGTTGAGGGTTAAAACTACATTGGAATGTACTGAGAGCCGCAATAGCTTTACTACATTAGTAGAGGCAGTGCTAAGCAAAAAGCAGATCTTGGTATATTCCCCCTTAAGTGTGATTGTGAGTGGATTTTTCAGACTGGACTATTCATCCAAGAAGTGTGCTACCCTCTCTGACTGTAGATCAACTGGATACAGATATTGCATTGAACCCCACCCCCTCACTGCTGGATTCTTGGTTGCTGATGTGATACTAGATAAATCCCCAGTATTTGCAAGTGAAGCATCATTTAACTTCATGAATATGTCTATAACTGAAAGTACCGTACAGATGAGAAAATCTGATGTATAATGTATGTAATGTATCGTATGTATGTTGCCCAAATTGTTCAGGGATTCAGTGTAACTCTTTTGGCTTAGGAAGGATTCCTTAAATTATAGTAAGCTATGAAATGAGAAAGTATTTTGTACCCTGGTAAATTTGAAACCTGTATCATGTTTCCCCAATAAACATATATTAAGTAGTGCCAGTGCACACCAAGATTAGCCTCTAGGGATAGCTAATTTGGGCACTACACACACAGTCGGACCTTTAAAGTGCAAGATCAGTACACCCTCTTCAGTTTCATTGTCATTTTCAATTTCATTGTTCACTGGCTTTATTTTCAACATGTAATGAAAAACCTAAAAACCATTCTAGGAAAGCCCTTTTATAGCAAAAGCATTTGTTGATAAATGTTTTTCAAATGCAGATGTTCTAATATTTCTAGTCTGTGTCTACAGATCTCTTGTCTCCAATAAGAAAAATGTCTGTATTCCCCAGTGAAAATCTGGTTGGCTCAGTTTCTCAGTGCTTGACTAACAGTAATTCAACAGAAAAATTATTATTTTTTGTGATTAGGTTTATAGAATGTATAGACGTATTTATTTCAGTGTTGCTCGAATCCAGAGCCACTATAATGAAAAACAAAAGACAAAACAGCAAAACTATGCTAATAAAGAAACACGTGACAGAGTTAGGTAAATATCTATATCAGGTATACCCAGCGTGAAAATATCCAGTTGTATTTAAACTACATCTCTCTAAATCTTTAAACAGGACAGATGCCATGAAATGTTGGTTGTTGTAGTTTAGTAAGATCTGAACAAAAGATTGCCATCCTATCCTTAAATAGAACATAATAAAATAAAACTCCATGTAGGCTCCTCTACTCTTTAACGTCTTTTCATTTTTATCACGTATATTTATAAATCATTTATATTTAAAAATAAAATGTTTCAATTCATCCTACTATCACCAAATACCACCACCTACAATCACCTTTCACATTAATGAACATGTTACTTCCATATCCATTTTCCCATCTCTCTAAAGCTTGCTCAATTTCCAGAAGACATTTCCTGACCGGAGTAAAGAATTTCGCAGCAGGAATATAGAAGGCTGAGAAAGTGTGTAATGAATGATTTGGGTGTGTGCAGTGTGGCAGACATCTAATCTCTTTCTTGAGCCCAAGATGGAGGTTTTACGATTCATCCAGAAAATGGCTGATTGCTCAGCTGCTTTTAACCATCTCCAGTTCTATGCATGGCGTCTCTAAGAATCCGTCAGGCAGAAGCGACAGAAGATGTGACCTTTCTTGCTTAGTCACGTGTTGAGAAGCGAGTAAGAGAGGGAATAGAATTAACATGATATGCCAGCACAGGAGACCTTGATGTATGTAGCTCCTTTCCTTGTTAGTAATGATATGATGCACCTCAGAAATATCAAAATCTCTCCAGGAAGCACATACGCTACCTGTTTAAATGGCAAGTAATAACTCGGCTTCCTACAGTTTACGCTCCGGTTAACTGTTTCACTGCTAGTAGTCCTTCTTACACGGACAACCATTTAAAAGCTAAGCAAGTCAGATAGAATAGCTGAACCAAATGGGGTTTCTTCAGTAAATGTTTTAAAGAATGAAATACAATAGGCTGTAGCAAAAAGAGAGAAATCTCAGCTAGAGATGGTAATAAAACAGATTTAAGACAATGACCATTTTAAGTACACAGCTGAAAAATGATGTGTAGGATTGGAAGCGACTACATATCAAATAAAATGTGAATATATAATTTCGGGTGACTGAAATTCTTGTTTCCAGAACAAAAATGCATGGACTTGGGTACTTTATCTCCCAGACATCTCCTAGATTAGGGAGAGAAATTCACCTTAGGAGAATTTACTGTGTCTCCTAATTTGAGGTGATTTTTTTTTCCCTTCAGCAATTGTAACCAAGTGATTGAAATCTGCTATGGAGAGTTATTTTAGCAACCTCCTCTACTGTCAAATAGAAAGCATACAGAGCTATTGTATCGTGCACCAAAATATTTCAGATAAATAATTAGAGTTGGACCAAACCTTTCATTCATTTCCTATACTTTATCAATTAATTTGGGTTTATTAACAATATTAAGCATGAATCGTTTTCATTTAACCATTATCGCTATTGAATTTACAACCCCCCCCCCACACACATTTTTGTAATCGCAGTGGCAAAACATGTAAATGATTATATGACCCAGACAAAGGCATTGCAACTTACTGGCTTCAATAGTATATTTCTGTGCACCTCATGGTCCTCTTACGCTACAGTCATCTGGGCCCCGAAGCCCCATACAGGAGTAACTTCAATGCTACTTTTAATGCTAAAGAAATAAAGCATTGGGCAGATGCCCTAGAATGAACTCATTCTGCATACACCTGTTTTCCCTTTAATCTCTGCCAGAAGCACCAAAATACAAAATTACTTCACAATATCACAGTAATAAAATACAGCAAAGTTAGTCTTTCCTGCTGTCACGTAAGACTAATCACAAAATCTTTGGAAAATTATATGTGTATTTTGAAAGTCCCTTGCAATAATGTGAATTAGCAGGTGCGCTGTGATACAAAGGCAGCTGCAGACTACATCTACTTATTAAAATTTACAATCTAACATTTTACCAAATCACTGCTATTTTATGTACTAACCTTACGCGCAGCCCATTGAAATACAATGGAATTGTTTTTAATTGTGGAAATAAAATGTAGTCCATATAGTGTAAAAAGTGCATGCTTACAGCAATTACTTTTCCCTTTTCTTTAAGAACCCTTTCTAAGGCTGTAATAAATGGAGACCGATAAACTTCCCCTCGTGTTGCTATATGCAGCCAAGGCTATAAGGTAATCCTTATTTAGCTTTTATGTTGGAAGGGACTGTAAACATTTCCATTCACATTCAGACATTTACTATATATACCTATATGAATAAATAGTTCCCCGTCTAATTAACTATCACTTTCTAATTATACGGATCTTTAATTTGTTTTCAAAACATATAATTGGGAATATACACAGATTTACATGTCAGTAATAAACATTTATGCAATATTGTTAAAAAAGCATTATTATTGTACTGAAAAATAAATGTGCGCCTGTTATTTTACTTTTCTAAAAGAATAAATATATTTTTACATGTATTTGTGTAAAATGAATAAAAATAATAATAGCGCAGTCAGGAAACGTGAAATCTAATAAAAATCAATTGAATGAGCTGTCTACTTTTTTCTTGGGAAAAAAAAACATTTTACATGTAAATGTTTTCATTTTGTTCTCGGAGGACTGGGGTCGGTTAGGCACCATGTTTGTAAAATATCCATGTAATGCATTGATTAACAAGTAAACCTTAGCAGGAACTGTCCCAGCTGTCAGACTGACAAGCCAAGCTCAGATTTAGCTATTTCGTTGTGGCTGTTATCAGTGTATTGTATTGAAATTATTGCATAGAACGAATATGACCCACTGCAAGGGAGACAGAGAATGTCTGATTTAGGTAGCTCTGTGACACCTTTACGATTAAAGGAAGAATTTCTATGAGAGGAGGTCAGTTACCCTTGACATAAAAAATGAAACACAGCAAGATGATTTTATAGGAAGGTGCTGCTGATGGGTGAGTGAGAACTTCCGTTTGACGTGTGTATGGGAAGTAAACAGTTTTTTTAATAATGTTTAGGTACAATGGAATATTTTCACAACATAATTAAAGTACATTTCACAAATATCCCAATACAACACATACTGAAACCTCTGATCAACATTAAAAGTGAAAATGTATATTTTTGCACACCTGTTGATCGTTTTAAATATATGGATGTCTAGAGTAATTAACAAAGCTCTTTCATTATTTCCTATGCAGTCAATTTTCTGTTTTTTATTTTAATACACATAACCTATGTGTATTAAATATGTATTATTATATGATCTTTAGCTGTATTCATGTGTATATTTATTTTACTATGTATGGACTGGGATGAAGGTGTATCAGCTCTTGTAATATTATTTCTATTCTTAATGAATACCCTAGAAATTACTCAAATGTTATGTGTCATGTTTAAAAAGTAGTTCCAGTGTGGTGTTAGTGCATACAATGTTATTTTGGCCTGATCGTGGACAGTGCTTTTGGCATTAATCATTTTTCCTTAAGTTTTCCAAGACGAGTTTAAATGACTGTTACTGAAGCTGTTAAAATTACATTCTCATATTTTTTTTATAGTGATTTTTTTTACCTTAGAGTTTCCAAATGGTAACAATAGGCAAATTAAAATTTCTCTGATTATCTGCATAATTATTTAGGATTGACTATGTTTTTACTAAATCAAGTGAAATTATAAAGGCAGATTTCAGTTAAAACATTCTTTATTAACCTCTACAATCAATGATGTAGGTGCAGTATATTAATCAGAACGTGTAATTACAAAGAACAGGCGACTTACAAATCGACTAATGTAATAATTTATATGAAAATGTTGAACATGTTGAGTAATTACTTTTCTGTATGTTAAATCTGCATTTTACACCCAATGTCAGTTGCTTCACAAACCATTTATTGCTATAGTTTATGTTAAACACTTCCTTTGCGCAAAAAAAAATGAAAAAACTCATTAAACAGTGATTACAATAAAGAAATTATGTTCACATATACAAAGTACACATGATTTATTAATATTGTAACTGTAATATTTGGACATATGTATATTTGTTGAGTAATTAGAGGCAGCCCAAAGAGAGAGACAAATACTGCAGACAATTCGAAACCATGACTGGCTGTTATTGTCTGACTATTGAGAAAAGTACTGTATGTTTTGTGGGGCTTGACAAAATAGGCAGTTTTCAAGTAAAGATCAAGCAGATAGGACACTGCTTTTTAGAATTTACATTATATTACAGGAAACTGCATGATGGTATTAAGATATGTTGGCAAAGGACATTTATTCGCAATAGTGTACAATAGAAAGGCCGATTTTAAGAAAACTGAGAACATGAACAAACTAGGTTAGAGTGGAGTATTTTGATATATTGGCATAGCAGGAATGCAGAAGGCATCTTAGTAAAATAAGAAGAAATTTAGAGAAGACTATTTGACCGTTCATTTCTATAACCAGGTACATTTTGTTCTTGTTTTGACTGTAATTTCTACAATTTCTAGCTTTTCTAGATCCAGCATATTAAATATATCTATTTTTATGGAAGCCAGAAAATTATTGTATAGATCTTTGTGACTTAAAATCACTGACATTATGAAGGAGAGGCAATATAGGGTGCAATTCCATGCTAACCCATTTGTGTTGATGTACTGTGGGCTAGCTTGGGTTTTAGAAGTGCTTTGAGCAATGCAATACAATTTTAAAACAGAATTAGGACCACTATACAGTATATGAAGGGGCTTGATGATTTTAATTTATATAACATTTTATTCTGCCATCATTGCGTGTGAATAAAACAATACATCTAAGGTGAGTATTTTCTTCGTAACTTTTTAGAACAGCAATGGTCTACTTAACAGAAGTAGAAAAGTCAAATTGACTATATTGCAAGCCATGTACTCCTCCTAATTACACACTGCTAACAAATCTGTTGAGCATTTTAACATTTTCACAGAAATTTTAACTGTTCTAAAATGTAATTTTCATTTAGGTTTCATACGGTTCTAGCTATTTTCAATGGGCGTAACTACCAAGGGAGCAGACCAGGCAACCCCAGGAAGGCCCAGGAGCCAGGGGTCCCATCATCTTATTTTTTTCTAAATACAGATACAGCCTCCTGCCATAAAATCCCTGTAGATAAAGCAGGGATAGGGGCACTATCATAGTTTTGTTCGGGGGCCCTATTTATGCCACTGGCTATTCTATCAACATTATAGCTTATCATTTTGAGTTGTGTATCTTCTCATTGGCCCCATCAACAATGGATCAAGGAAAGTGAAGAGGACTGGAGGAGTCAAGGAAACTTTAGGTAATTCTAAGAAGAATCCAAGGGTGAGGACCTAGTGGTTTAGGCCCTTGCCCCCTGAGTACAATGTATGTGTAGAGCAAGGGGGAGGTGAGTATAATTCTCATTTAATTTATTCATTGAAATACTTTTGAATGCTGGGTATAATCATTATTAACAAAGGAAAAAAACAAAGCAAAAACACAAACACTGAATAGGGTCTAAAAATACTCAGTTATTTCAGTGTAGAGATTAGTGGATGCTTTTCTCTAACTACTATCCTTAATCTTCAGAATTTATTCTTAGCATTTTTATATCTACATTCCTGAAAGAGATAGATAAGACCTCTAAGTTCATTTTCCATAAATTTTTGGAGATTGGTTTTCTAATATACATTATTTATGCAGGAATTGAAGAATATAGAATGTATAGAATAGAATAGAATATATCTCCTGGAAATGGGTGGAATTTCAGGATTCCCCCCCCCCAACAACCTAATCTTAAAGGAGAACTAAAGTCAAACAT
>JAACNH010005221.1:0-21046 GCA_019447015.1 Hymenochirus boettgeri | reverse complement strand
ACCAGTAATTCTCAATATTATATAGTATCCCTGTACCAACCAGAACTGCAGTATATGTATTAATACCAGTAATTCTCAATATTATATAGTATCCCTCTACCAACCAGAACTACAGTATATGTATTAATACCAGAAATTCTCGATATTATATAGTATCCCTATACCAACCAGAACTACAGTATATGTAATAATACCAGTAATTTTCAATATTATACAGTATCCCTGTACCAACCAGAACTACAGTATATGTATTAATGCCAGTAATTCTCAATATTATATAGTATCCCGGTACCAAAAAGAACTACAGTATATGTAATAATACCAGTAATTCTCAATATTATATAGTATCCCTGTACCAACCAGAACTACAGTATATGTATTAATACCAGTAATTCTCAATATTATATAGTATCCCCGTACCAACCGGAACTACAGTATATGTATTAATACCAGTAATTCCCAATATTATATAGTATCCCTGTACCAACTAGAACTGCAGTATATATATATTAATACCAGTAATTCTCAATATTATATAGTATCCCTGTACCAACCAGAACTACAGTATATGTATTAATACCATATATGGTAGTTCTGGCTGATCCAGGTGATCCTTTGGTCTTAAATGTGCCCAATTGGATGTGAATAAATGCAGTATCATCAGTGGTTTTTATCCCCAATGACAGGGCGTTGATCACTTTGTCATCACACCTCAGTCTTCCCAAGTAAATTTAGATTCACTTCAGTTTGACAACATTATTGCCTTTTATACCCAGGGGGCTGGCAATGCTCAAATTAGCTGCCATTGGATGATTTTGGACATGTGGGAACCTTTTTTTAAAAAACGTTTAAAACGTTCGAACATTCAATAAATCATCGAAAGTCCGGGAAAAATCGAAAGTCCGAGTCCGGGATTGTTCGAGAAGTCCGGGTCCGTTCGGAACTCGAAAGTTCGGCTCAAATTCGGGTTCGAGTTCTAAGCCATCTCTAATAAGAAGACATTTATACTGTAGTTTTTCATGCTAGAGTGTTTGCCTTGTGCTTCAATTCCCCTTATCTTCACTGATGACCTTTAAAACCTGTTGAGCTTGGCATGTTCCCAAAGTAGATGTGATGCATCTCATATGTTTGTCCTGTTTATTTCTTACACGAGCCCAGCAACCTTATCTGATCAAAGGTTAAAAGCCAAAGTACTAGCTACTGCCTTTTGTTGGTCTAATTATTGGCTTACCTCATTGGTTATTTCCTTTCTAACTTGTCTGAACTCCCTGAGGTAGGCAAATTATACCATAAAACTTAAGGTAATAACATAAAATGTTATTAAAGACGTAGATAAAAACATATATACATGCCCGACTGATCAGAGAGTCCATGGAGGGGAAACAAATACCGTGTTCTCCTACTCTTGATATGTCTTCCTATAATGTATTGTTCTTTATGTTACTTGCCCTACAACACCATTTATTTCATGCCAATAACATGTACTTTCTGAATATAGATTCTGATATATTGTGACTAGATCCAGGTTCTATGTTATGCCTTTATATTTTGTGTTGCAATGTAAAGAACTACTGTTCACTACATTATAATTTTAGAGGGGTAAATTAGAAACCTTGAAAAAAAGGCACATTTAAAGGACAATTAAAGCCTCAGAACCACATTGAATTAGAAGGCAGATCTCCTTGATATAAAAACAGTAATCAGTGTCTCACCTCTCATTTTAATATGGTTGTTGAGAAATTTAACTTTCTAACATGAGGTTTGTGTCTTATTTCCCAGTGTTCTGGTATCACACAGTGTGGTCATTGACCATTATTTTTTTTACACATGCTCAGTCCTAAGATACTGCAGGAACTTTTTACAGTTGGTCACACCCACTAGTAGCCGCTAGCCAATTTTTTTACAGGGAAGAATAGGCAAGGGGGCATGTGACTGGGATCAGGGGTGTGGCCAGTCACTGTACATACACACAGTTATTTCATCCATTTTTTCAAGTGGTAATATTTACTTTAATGCCATTTACTGTATTGCTATTTTACAGTTTATTGGTGTTTTTAGAGATTATGGAGTGTAAAAATTTGGGTTTAGTTCTCCTTTAAGGGTATGGTTATTATTCTTACACTGCTTAAAAAGTTAACACAGAAGGTGTACATTTAACGTTAAGGTTTACACATTTATTTAGCCATTTAACATATAAATTTAAACTGGTATATATTCTATCACCTTTAGACATAAGAATGCTAGTATTCCAAGTAAGTTGTCAATATCTGTTAATCTTGAAGGTATACTAAAAGCTAACCCTATCTATCTATGTTAGGAGTCCTATCTATGTTAGGAACCTACCGGCCATTTTGTTATACCAGCACCAATATATGCATATCACCACCTTTCTCAATAACTTTAATTGGATTCTATACAAACACAACACCTACCAACATAGCTACTGGTGATCTTGACCTACTGATCCTTTTGATGTGGTATATTTTTCACTGGTCTCATTAAGAAATTTACTTATGACAATAGAAAGAAAGAACAAATGCAATTTACAAAAACGTTGAATTCCCAAGAAAATATATAAAATGAAAGCAGAAGCACTGTGCAGAAGGAATATTAGCAGGCTTGTCTCCTGACCTTTTTAGTGGTTTGTAGTCATGTTCATTAACTCTGCAATATGTCACCCTGGCAGTGTGAAAGAAAATTTTATTAGTCATTATTTTGGCATGTAAATGTATCTTTATCAGTGCTGTTCTGATGAAGACACATTTTCTGCCTGAAACAGAAAAATGACTAGAAGCTTTACTATTTGCATTGTTTTGTGTTTTTGCACACCCAGCAGGCTTATGCAGTGGTACTTATTTATTTCTCAAAACGAAAGTTTATTATTTGTTGTCTAATATCTGACTGCTCAAACACCATCATTGCCCTTTATTCAGTATACCTATAAAAATGAGCCACACAATACACAGAAGTTGCACATTAGGTGTATTTTGATCATTTCCAACTTTCTATGATAAATGTCAGAAGAAAAAATCTTAATGTGGGGTGACAGAGATGTCAATACAGCCGTTTCTCATAAACATCTTTCTAAAAAGAAGAATGTTGAAGCGATAGATATATAAATATTTAAGGCTGCAATAAAGGCCAGTTATTATGATTATTCTGGAGCTGACAAGGCTTCCATCATTTGTGGAGCTTCAAATGTTAGTAGTTTGCACTGTTAAATCATAAGGGGGGCTAAATTGTCTTATTCGTGCAAGACTCCAGAGGAGCAAGTAGATTTCTGGTAGTTGCCGTAATACAGAGTTATGGACACCGTCTTAAATAATTTATTTTCCATAAGAGATATATAATGAGCATTGTTGGATGCAGTTCAAGTAGTGTGGATCTGTAGAGATTTCAACTCTGTTCTGTATGGTACTGTACATTTGCCATAATCAGATTGATTAAGATATAGAATGTTAAGAATAATAAAAAAACTAATGTAGGTCTGCAGAAAATTCATCAGTAACATCAGTAGTAATACAATGGAAACTGTTGGATGGAATATACTTAATGTGGGGATGTACGGAAATACACAGAGCATGCTGATGCTTAATATATTATTTATCTTTTTATTTAAAGATTCTATCTTTCTATTAGGTGAAACAGAACTTGCTTGAAGTCTAGTTTAAAATTGCTGTTGTTCCTTAAACTACCTTAATGCTTAATGTATAAAGACTTCTGGCTTTTGACTTAATTTGACTTACTACTATTAAATATACAATGACCTGCTTGTTCACCTTCAAAGACAAAATACATGGATCTTGATTTTTTGCCAAACATTAAGAAGAGTATGATAGGTCCCAGTGGCAATAACCCATATTATGGGATTCTGTGGTAATCTTGTCAATTTGCTGTTCTATGTTCTTGCTGTGTTTAGTTTTACCTTTAACTTTGTGTTGGAGGTTATATCCAGCAGTTCCTAATGGTGGGAATAAATTGTGATTCCTTGGCACTAAAAGAGGTATAAATTCCTGTACACACGTTGGATAATTGTTGTATGATGCAGCCGATGAACGAGCAATCGAACGATATTCGTACGAAAATATAGCATCAACAATCGTCAAAGATCAATGACCGTCGACTATTGTCGACTTTTTCCGACGATCAGCCTGGCGGATTTGTTCTGCCGATTATCGTATATTTGTACATGGTCGGCAGATTATCATTAACTTCCAAGAAAGTTTTTATAAAAGGCACATGCGCTGCTTTCGTAATTGCACGAAGATACGAACGTTACTTTACGTACGAACATCTACTTCTAACGACTATCGTGGTGACTAATGTTGCTGTGTGTACAGATGTCGTTTCAATTATGAGGATTAATGATAATGTTGTTAAACGTTCGTCGGCTGCATCGTACGAAAATTATCCAAAGTGTATACAAATGTTAAGATAATTATCATCAAAAGATTACTGTACAGACAGGCTCAGTAGAGACTGAACAACTAGCTCTGTTTAAGTTTAAAACAGATTGATTGGATGGCAGAACAAGTATCGCTCCCTGATATCATTAGGTGATCTGACAGATTAGTATGAGTATGCACACGCGTTAGATAGTTTATTGGACAACAATAACCTAACATCTGTACATTGCTTTAGTCACCTTATCTCAGAGAACCCTTAGAGGTAGATGGTCATTTCTTGTTTATGATAACTCACTTAAACTGCAGGTCAATTAAATTAATTAATTGTGTGTTTTGAATATGTTGATTTCATTAGAAAGCAAGGGGCAGTGACCGACATATACACAAATACTTCCAAACACTGTAAAACAGAAAAATATAGAAAACACTGATGGTATTATTTCTCATCTGGCTGGAATTTTTTTCCCGCATTGATTTATGCTTGAGTGGCTCATGCACTTAAATACATAGCGTCATTATTATTATTATATTTTGTTTCTTAAGCGCATATATATTCTAATGCTTTGTACATGAAGGTAGAGAAAGACAACTGAGATATGAGGTAGCTGAAACTTTATATATTCTAAAATGAAAACGGCACAACACATATAACACATTTATAAGAATGTGTGAACTGTATCTGTTAAACAATACAATGATGCTTTATTTGGAATATTATGTAACATCATATAGAAGATTAAACTTGAGTGACCATGCTACAATTTTTTTCTTCTCTACATCGTAAAGAGTCTAAAAAGTTTTATTAAAATTCTTATTGAATCCTCTTAGAGAAGTTATGCATATGCACAATAACATTTATGCCAGATACACACCTGGCCCCATCAACCACCTTGCCAGTGATCAGACAAATATATACACATTCAGTGGAAATTTTGTGTGTATGTTTTGGTATGTGTAGATACAGTGGATATAAAATCTTAACATCTATTAATCTATTATTATTATTGTGGATTTATAAAGCGCCAACATCTTCCGCGGCACTTTACAATTACATCAAGCCCTGCCCCGAAGAGCTTACAATCCAAGCACATTTCACACATACAACCTATCAGTTGTATCAGTACAAACTCCTTGCAAATGTGTCCAATGGTGGAATCAAACTTCAGCACTGCAAGGTATCAGTAATAAACACTAAACCGCAGTGCCATGTTCTGCTAATGCAGGTGTCCAGATGCAATACAGTCTACTGGTATATAGCAGAGGTGTTAAATTTGGGACCTTTCACATGTTTGAAAACTACAACTCCCAGCATTGTCTGTTTGCAATAAGTTTCTTCTTAATCTCCTGTAGTAAATGCATGTGTCCATATGTAATACTGCCTAATGGTATAGAGCAGGGTTGTTGAACTTGGTACCTTTCACGTGTTTTAAAACTACAACTCCCAGCTTTCTCTGTTTGCAGTAAGTTTTTCTTAATGTTCTGTAGCCAATGCATATGTCCAGATGCAATACAGCCTAATGGTACAGAGCTGGGGCATTAAATTTGGGACCTATAACGTGTTTCAAAACTACAACACGCACAGAATGCTGGAAAATTTAGTTTTTAGTACATCCTAGAATAAAGCCATTTTTCTGACTTACAGACATTAAAAGCCCACAGTAGTCTTTTTGTGATTCCTACCCAAGGGATCAAACATGCAAGTGATTCATCTGCCCCTCCCTTACATCCATGTTGCACTATTAGAATAGGGAAGGATTGTATGGGTCACTTTAGGCAAACCTTGCCAAACCTTTCCTATTCCAACTACCTGGCAGTATGTATCCAGGGGTCCAAGTGGATTATACCTGTAGGTCTGAGAATAGACACAGGCAATCCTGCCACAATGTGCAGTTCAAACTAAACAGCACAGTTGAGCAACCTAAGACCCTATACAGGATCCAGATTTACATTCTATGTATCACATATTTTTCACTCCCAGCTTTCCTAGATAAATGGGTGGGGACATGCAAAGTATCATTCTTTATATCCTCTTTCATACATACACATCACTTCTTGTGTAGCATACAGAAAGTTTTTTTTGATTGGCTAAGGCTGTCACATGTTTTACAAACCCCACTTCATTGGATGTTATACTGACATTACCATTTCCATTCAGTATTCACATGGAAACCCCCTTTGGAGTCAGACGGGTGGGGTTTAACCTCCCATTTTGACTATCCCATATTAAAAAAGTAATCTGAAATCTGTAAGTAAGTTTATGTATTTTGTATTAGTTGTATATTTTGTCTTGTACCTAATATAAGTCAGTGCTATACTTTATATACATTTATTGATGGTCATTTAAACGGTAAAAGTGAGATAGTACACACATACATATACACCTTCCCTATATGTAATATCCTATACCCCCCCACCTTATTGGTAGCTCCTAAAAACACAATCTCCTATAAAGAAATGAATATATTACTATAATATAAAGGATATATATGTGTTAAAGTTCAGGTAATTATAGAGGACCTGAAGCTATATATTACCTGTGGCATCATATATCAGCAACATTTCCTCTGGGTAGATCTCCCTTATGGAGATTCAATATCCCTTTTGTGGCAAAGGGGATTAACTCCTGCATGACTATTTAACGCTAGCAATCTTCTGGCATTTAACAGTCACACAGAAACTGTCGCAGATATTGAATTGCTTGTCTTTTGCAATACCCAAAAGACAAGCACTAACCGGTATTGAATCGTTTAGCGGGACTTTAACCATAGAAAACCAGCGGTGAATTGCCCTTATAGTGTATCAGGTAAAAATAAGTGAACTTTTCTGAATGTTATTGTAAATATGTTGCCAAATGTGCTGTAAATGTTTATATTAAGCTTTTGATTTTTGGTGGTGCCAGATTATACCTTGACAGTTTATATGGGTTTTTTTGTGCATCTCCAGCTATATTTTGCATACTGGTAGCTGGTTATTTCTACCACAGTCTACTCTTATACTTTTTTACATTTTATTTTATTAAGCTTTTTCCTTTTAACTTTTGCCCGAAACATGTCGAAACAAAGTCTATATGTGGATTTGCCACTTCTGCTGCTAGAAGAATGTGAAAGAAACAGACCATTGATCTTGCAACACATGCCCTCTATCTCTCTTCCTCCATCTCACTACCCAAGGCCATGTTTTCCAATAACCAGACCTTCTTTCTCATTCCTAAGTGTTCCATTCCAGTTGCTCATTACCAGTCTTGTTTTCATGATATGTCGATAACTAGTGATTTTGATCAACTTCTTTTTCCGCATCCTTTTTCTGCATGCAGTATCTGTTGACAGAAGTTCTTTGCAAAGAATTCAACCCATATTGAATTCCTTTTCTTCATTAATTTCTGGTCTAATAGTCTGTTTATTTCTCAGATTAAATTGGCCACTTCCAATCCAGTTCAGTTCACTCAGTCCTAGCAAATCAAGCTTTATGCGTTTCTATTTTATTCTTAACCACTTCCAGCTTACCATGATTCACGCTTTGTACTTTCCATGTCCAGAAATGTAGGGCATCTATTTAGCTTTTGATTTTAATTTCAATAGCTGTAAAAAGAAGCAGTTGAATAACCTAAAGGCTTTGCTCCAACCGCATCATAAATGCTGGCTTTACTGTTAACAATTTTTGGCTCTCCTCCACTTGCTTACTGAGTGCTTTCTGACCTGAGGGGTTCATCTTCCAGCGCTATATCATAACATGTTCTCTTGCAACTATCCTTTGGGTTTTTCACAGCAAGAAACCAAAATAGATTGCCAAGCATTTCTGCAGTGCGGGTTAAGTGAATGTCTTTTCTGTTGTCACAAAATAATGATCTTCCGCCTCCAACATTGTCCTATTCTGGGGCTACCCAGATGAGTGGTTAGCATAGATTTGTCATGAGTAAAATAACAAATATTTTTATACCTGCAAGGAACTGTAATTATTAATCAAATTAATTAGCAATTTTATTTAAATTCCTAAATAACATACTGTATTGCATTTCTTTTATTATCACCCGAATGCAATAGTTGCAATATTTCTTATTAAAAAGCTTGTTTTAATTTTACAGCTTTATTTGTATAACATTTTTCCTCCATAAACAAAAGGAGATTTGCTTCTGGCTTTGAGTTTCTACCTTTTATATGTGCTGTTAGTGGAATGCGGCAAATTCGGTTTTGGACAACAATTTCCAGCATCATTTGACCCTCACTTGCTCTTGATGGATGATGGGAATTGTAGTTAATCTATAACTAAATTGTCACTGTATTATATCGGTTATAATGCACACATAAACAAGAGTATGTAACATTTAAAAATGTTAGATATTTTCAAGGCTTTTTCCTTTAATGGGATTTTAGGTTAAATATTACTCCCACTATCTTGAGCAGGCACATTTTTGTTTTTGTTACATTCTCCATTTCAATGCTAGATTATCCATAACCAGTCAAACATTATTGTGGCAAGATTAAAGACAGAATCACAGAAAGAGATGTTTTTATTTCTATTATATTGACCTGTAAATTACAGTACAAGCTGACTGTGGCTATCCTGTAGCTAAACCTTGCTGCCTTATTCAGTCTATGCAGACAGGGGAAATGTCATTTTGGCTGGAGACTACATACTGTGACCCACTCCTAAATTGGATCATGCTCTTCCCATACCGCAGTGATAGATGTTTGCCTTTGATGACACGTGAAGGCAGTTGGCTATTTATTTTCTTGCTGCAGTGGGGGTGGGAGGGAGAACAAAGAGGAGCTTGCTTGGTTATTGTTTAGTATATTTCTCATCTTTTTTTTTTTTTTAAAGATATTAATAAAATGTTTGTCTCCAGGCTTTATGAAGGAAAGGGCATTTTACATGTTTTTGGTGTTGACAGCTTTTGCATGTCTCTTTTCTGTACAGTTTATTATTCTCCTATATTTCAGTTATTTTTAATCACCGGCAAATCCTGTTTATTCCCAAGGTAAAAATCACAGCATATTGCTTTTTAAGTGCTGTATAAAGCTGATTACTTTTACACAGCCGAAACATTCTCTCTTTCTTGTTCTTTTCAACTTACCTCTTTGTACTATTAAGTTACCTTCAGCAATTTATTCACATTTGTTTTTTTTTTAATAATAATTGAAAATACAAAAGCTGCAGGTATTGATGTTTCTGATTAATTTGCTGCGGGAATAATCTGAGCATTTTTTTTATATATCATTTCCTTTGATTTGCCTTCTTTGGGAACACACTCCTGCCATTAGAGGCAAAACTATATTTCTGTATTGTTTCCTTAGAGGATCCTATCTGGTAACTCAGATAACCACTGTCATTATGATTAATTGTGCAAATCTGAGATAAAATTCTTCTAGGGATACAACTAGAGATGAGTGAATTGACTGCAACGTGTATCAGGGGGGCTTTTTACAGAATCCATGCCCAGCTTTGACCTACTTGAGATCGAGGTAGATGAACACAGAGGGCATTTGCAAATTGTTCCTGTGTGGAATTTCCACGTCTATATTCTCAGTGGCAAAGCTGACTGTAAAGATGACACCAACAGGATGAGCACTGTGACAGGGAGCTAACACACCAACAGGCGAATTCTGTGATTCTTTTGTGTATTGCCTTTTCTTATTTATTGCTAAATCTAGAATGTTGTAAACCTTGTCATATCTTGCTGCTAGACAAAGGGCTAGATTCTCTGATCCTTGCACTCCCTATAAAGTTGTATAGATGAGTGGCAAAGGTTGATTGTGCTTAAAGGGGAACTGTGGTCTCCGTACAAGTGGCCCCTTTATTAAAAAGGGCACACTCCTACCTTTATAATGATCTCAGGTTCATGTTTCTAGCTGCAGTCTATCCAATTTTTTTCCTGCTAGAACTGCGATCTATGACATCACCAACACCACTGGTCTTCCCCCAAGTTTAAGGCTGGAGCATGCCCACTGCTGGGACAGAGCATCATCAGCTCAATCAAAACTCCAGTCCCAAATGTCTTAATCTTTTTTAAAGCTAGCCACAAGTCTGAAATGAAAAATGTTTCTTTTCCAAAAGCTGGGTACACATTGTAAGAATCTTTAAAATATGACAGACAGAGTCTGTGAGACAGTCCCAAATGTTCCCCCTATATAAAGTGAAGGACTGATATAGTCCCTTCTGTCACAGCCCTATACTGCCCTATACTGCCTATACAGGAAATTTTTAATACAGTTAATAATACAGTTAATACAGAGCGTTCCCTAGGAAAACTGAGAAAGTTCGGCGGCATCAAGAACGCTCATTTTTGCGCTACTCACTTTATCAATAAAGGAAAAATTCCCTCGGATCAGATGGAATAGTCCCTTTATCTTTAAAGTGTGTGCCTAGCTAAATGTGTCGAGGTAGAGGAAAAAACAGTGAATGGCTTCAGATTTTAAGACACATGCCTATCACAGCACAGATACGGGGCAGTCTGTGAATTTTTGTGTAATTTTTAAGCCTATAACTTAAGATCCAGAGAAGCTAGATAAATAATCCTAAGCTTGTATGGAGACCACAGTTAACCTTTAAAAAACTTAATTAAGAACAGTAAAAGCTAGGATCTCAAAGACCAGCAGTTTAGCAAAGCATATGATGACAGACTGTAGTCCTCCATAGATTCCCTCAAGTCACTGTCCTTGAGTGATTTTACTTGAGCAACAAGGACACTGTACTCGGCCTGCAGACTAACCCAATGTTGGTTTAAAGGGCAAGTCCAGCCTCAAAATTTACATACAGGTAAATCACCCCACAAGATACTAAATGGTAACGGTTTGAAATCTGAAATATATAAGTCTAACCTGAAATCCTGCACAATGTCCTGTTGCCCCTGTTTCTGCTTCCTGGTTCTTCCAGTTAGCAACTATCAGTTATGGATTTGACAGTTGACATTACAGCCAATGACTGAATGTTAATCCCCTGTCTGCCTCTTCTGAGCATGCCCAGGCTCATTACAGGCTAAGTACAGGTTTCTAAATTGCTCAGTTTCCATGAGGCATCCAGAAGCATAGCAGGCATACAGTAATGAATTCATAGGACATACTATGATATATCAACATATTTTAAAGAGGCCATTCTTTCTAAAATATGTTATTATGAGGGTGGAGTTGTCCTTTAGCTGTTGCAGTTCTTAAAAAATTCTGTTACATACATCATTATCAAAATAAAAAAAAATGTAATAAGCTGTCCTTTGTGTTTCCTAATTAGAAAATATTGATTTTTGTAAAAATGTCTTTATGTAGCAAAACATCTCTGTGTAAAAATAAAAAAAAGGTTCATTTACCCAAAAGTTCATGTTGAATAATGTTGTGTGAGATGTAAATATTATGATAATTGTTGTATCACACAACTAGATTGATATAAAAGATCAATTAATGAGTACTTGGAAAGTTACCATAACTTTTAATAAACAATCCCAGTTCATCTATTTTTGACATTTTAGGAAATCTTTGAATGGAGCATCCTTTTATTTGGCTAAAGATCTTTAATAAAGACATGTTTAAAAACTGTCATAAAATGTCAATGTTGATGGTTTAGATATTCACAGAAGATTAGCATATTAATTTAAAAAGTGAAAAGATGTCCCCTCTTCTATCTTTTTACTTGTTGCACTACTTTGGCACTCATATTATAAAACACCTTTAATGGGACTAAAAGGGAAATTCAGTGCAAATACATATACTTTTAAGAAAAAAGAGCTATATTTTCCCATCCTAATGACCTTAACCTGCTCATTAAGCATTTTGTCTGTGTATCAATAAATACTTCTGAAATACCAACTTCCTGTTTGGACCCCTAATAGAGGCCGTTGTGGTCTTGTCCTTGACCCAGCGCCTGGGTTGATTCAGTAGCTCAGTAAAGATCTGAGCATGTTTGACTCATCCAACAGCCAATCAGTCGAAATTACTGTTAGGAACATTCCACATAGTATGCATTCTGGGAAGAAGGAAGAACCTGAAATGTCAGCTCACTAATGTCAACAGCAGGGAATAGCAAGGGGTAGAAATTCAACTGATTTTTTAATTTTAAAAAGAATATGTATAATAACTTGGTACAACCTCAGACCTCCGACCGAACGCGCACACACGGACAAAAACAGTAAATCTAGTATTGTTTTCCTGCTCTGTGTTTTATTTTTGAACCCAAAAGCAAAAGTCAATGGGATGGTATTGGTTTTTTAATAATTTACACCAGGGCAAAAAACAGTCTTCTTAATGTAGTACTTACTGTAATGTGTTAATTACACATATTCTGTGGACATTACAATGCATATTGTTATCAAATTAAGTTAAAAAATATTGACTGCTTTGGAATTTTATAATAAAATATTTTTAGAGTGCAACATACCAAAAATTTAAGTAATACTGGTAAAAATATTTCCACTACTATAATTCTGAAGCACACCTCTGGCTCTCTGAAGGTACACCTTTAGGGCAACCCTGATCCTATTGCTTATACTTCCAGGGTGCAGGTGATCAAATTACTAACATTTACTGTGATACTATGAAAAAAATAAAGTTGATGTCCATAAATTTTAAAGATATTTATGGTGAGTAGAGAAATTTAAAAAATGGGGGGGAAAAAACAATCTTTGTGGATAAAGTAAGGGTAAATAAAGCATGGTAACCTAGTATAGATGTTTCGGGCACCTGGGAAATTATCAGTGGAACACATACGAATCACTAAAACTTAAATAAAATAAAATTTCCTTCACGCAACCTATTTTCGAGCTGCTGCGTGTATATTTGAGTCTACTTTCGGTAACCCTTGAAAGTCGCCTTGATTATGCAGTAACCCTTGATTATGCAGGCTACTTTTGAGGGTTGCCAAAAGTAGCCTTGTAAATTCAGTAACCCTCAAAAGTAGCTCTGTACTTTCATGGGTTATTGAAAATATGTAAAGTTCAGCATTGTGAAAGTTACGTTAATTTCTGAAAAGATCCAAAAGGAACCAGGTATAATTCGGACCCAGATTCCATTTCTAATGTTGAGTTGATTAAAGAGCATTACAATATAATTTGGGCATAGACAAAATTGCATCTGTTACTTAAAAGCAGCTGAAATAAAATGAAGATTAAAGTGTAACTGTGGTCTCTAATTCTTCCAAACTAGTTAAAATGATATAAGCCTTCCATCATACCTTCAAAATAAAACCTAAATCACATTTCTAGATAAAATTTGGGAGAATTTATTGCTGGAAAGGTTCAGCAATATTACTTCCTGGTTGAACACTTCCTGTTTTCAGCCATGTGACCAGCTTGTAGTCATGTGACCAGCATCTGCCTGCATTAATAGGCTCCCCTTCTCAACTGTCAATTTTTTACCCAGGTACTTCCTGATTTCCCCAGCATTAAGTCTTTACTGAGCATGCTTCTCCCCCGGGACGGAGGGCGTGGCAGAGATCAGGTGGAAGCAGGAAGTTTGAACATTCACCCCAATGTAATTTCTCACAGGCTCCAGTCAGAGATGTGATTGTCAGTTCATTATAAAGGAAATACCACAGGCTTTCATTTTACCCAAACTTGTTTTGAGACCACAGTTGCCATTTAATAGGAAATTATTATTATTATTATTGCTTACTTAAGTTAAGTTCTTTATATATTTCTTAAAGGATTCTATGTGGAAAATGCAACAGCAGCCATAAAAACCCATCTTTAACCCTCACTTGTGTGGCTGTGTGGCATTGTCCCAAGGACAAGTGTAGCAGATTTGGAGCAGATTGAAAAATTGCTCTGGTCTTCACGACACAAGCTATAAAAAAATATCAAAAGT
Organism: Hymenochirus boettgeri; assembly: GCA_019447015.1. Taxonomy (NCBI): domain Eukaryota; kingdom Metazoa; phylum Chordata; class Amphibia; order Anura; family Pipidae; genus Hymenochirus; species Hymenochirus boettgeri. The sequence continues at coordinate 6,855 of JAACNH010005221.1, read as the reverse complement.
ACAATGGCACCTTTGGAAGACTTTTTTCTTCTAACAAATAGGCATTGAAGTCAGTTGAGGGTTAAAACTACATTGGAATGTACTGAGAGCCGCAATAGCTTTACTACATTAGTAGAGGCAGTGCTAAGCAAAAAGCAGATCTTGGTATATTCCCCCTTAAGTGTGATTGTGAGTGGATTTTTCAGACTGGACTATTCATCCAAGAAGTGTGCTACCCTCTCTGACTGTAGATCAACTGGATACAGATATTGCATTGAACCCCACCCCCTCACTGCTGGATTCTTGGTTGCTGATGTGATACTAGATAAATCCCCAGTATTTGCAAGTGAAGCATCATTTAACTTCATGAATATGTCTATAACTGAAAGTACCGTACAGATGAGAAAATCTGATGTATAATGTATGTAATGTATCGTATGTATGTTGCCCAAATTGTTCAGGGATTCAGTGTAACTCTTTTGGCTTAGGAAGGATTCCTTAAATTATAGTAAGCTATGAAATGAGAAAGTATTTTGTACCCTGGTAAATTTGAAACCTGTATCATGTTTCCCCAATAAACATATATTAAGTAGTGCCAGTGCACACCAAGATTAGCCTCTAGGGATAGCTAATTTGGGCACTACACACACAGTCGGACCTTTAAAGTGCAAGATCAGTACACCCTCTTCAGTTTCATTGTCATTTTCAATTTCATTGTTCACTGGCTTTATTTTCAACATGTAATGAAAAACCTAAAAACCATTCTAGGAAAGCCCTTTTATAGCAAAAGCATTTGTTGATAAATGTTTTTCAAATGCAGATGTTCTAATATTTCTAGTCTGTGTCTACAGATCTCTTGTCTCCAATAAGAAAAATGTCTGTATTCCCCAGTGAAAATCTGGTTGGCTCAGTTTCTCAGTGCTTGACTAACAGTAATTCAACAGAAAAATTATTATTTTTTGTGATTAGGTTTATAGAATGTATAGACGTATTTATTTCAGTGTTGCTCGAATCCAGAGCCACTATAATGAAAAACAAAAGACAAAACAGCAAAACTATGCTAATAAAGAAACACGTGACAGAGTTAGGTAAATATCTATATCAGGTATACCCAGCGTGAAAATATCCAGTTGTATTTAAACTACATCTCTCTAAATCTTTAAACAGGACAGATGCCATGAAATGTTGGTTGTTGTAGTTTAGTAAGATCTGAACAAAAGATTGCCATCCTATCCTTAAATAGAACATAATAAAATAAAACTCCATGTAGGCTCCTCTACTCTTTAACGTCTTTTCATTTTTATCACGTATATTTATAAATCATTTATATTTAAAAATAAAATGTTTCAATTCATCCTACTATCACCAAATACCACCACCTACAATCACCTTTCACATTAATGAACATGTTACTTCCATATCCATTTTCCCATCTCTCTAAAGCTTGCTCAATTTCCAGAAGACATTTCCTGACCGGAGTAAAGAATTTCGCAGCAGGAATATAGAAGGCTGAGAAAGTGTGTAATGAATGATTTGGGTGTGTGCAGTGTGGCAGACATCTAATCTCTTTCTTGAGCCCAAGATGGAGGTTTTACGATTCATCCAGAAAATGGCTGATTGCTCAGCTGCTTTTAACCATCTCCAGTTCTATGCATGGCGTCTCTAAGAATCCGTCAGGCAGAAGCGACAGAAGATGTGACCTTTCTTGCTTAGTCACGTGTTGAGAAGCGAGTAAGAGAGGGAATAGAATTAACATGATATGCCAGCACAGGAGACCTTGATGTATGTAGCTCCTTTCCTTGTTAGTAATGATATGATGCACCTCAGAAATATCAAAATCTCTCCAGGAAGCACATACGCTACCTGTTTAAATGGCAAGTAATAACTCGGCTTCCTACAGTTTACGCTCCGGTTAACTGTTTCACTGCTAGTAGTCCTTCTTACACGGACAACCATTTAAAAGCTAAGCAAGTCAGATAGAATAGCTGAACCAAATGGGGTTTCTTCAGTAAATGTTTTAAAGAATGAAATACAATAGGCTGTAGCAAAAAGAGAGAAATCTCAGCTAGAGATGGTAATAAAACAGATTTAAGACAATGACCATTTTAAGTACACAGCTGAAAAATGATGTGTAGGATTGGAAGCGACTACATATCAAATAAAATGTGAATATATAATTTCGGGTGACTGAAATTCTTGTTTCCAGAACAAAAATGCATGGACTTGGGTACTTTATCTCCCAGACATCTCCTAGATTAGGGAGAGAAATTCACCTTAGGAGAATTTACTGTGTCTCCTAATTTGAGGTGATTTTTTTTTCCCTTCAGCAATTGTAACCAAGTGATTGAAATCTGCTATGGAGAGTTATTTTAGCAACCTCCTCTACTGTCAAATAGAAAGCATACAGAGCTATTGTATCGTGCACCAAAATATTTCAGATAAATAATTAGAGTTGGACCAAACCTTTCATTCATTTCCTATACTTTATCAATTAATTTGGGTTTATTAACAATATTAAGCATGAATCGTTTTCATTTAACCATTATCGCTATTGAATTTACAACCCCCCCCCACACACATTTTTGTAATCGCAGTGGCAAAACATGTAAATGATTATATGACCCAGACAAAGGCATTGCAACTTACTGGCTTCAATAGTATATTTCTGTGCACCTCATGGTCCTCTTACGCTACAGTCATCTGGGCCCCGAAGCCCCATACAGGAGTAACTTCAATGCTACTTTTAATGCTAAAGAAATAAAGCATTGGGCAGATGCCCTAGAATGAACTCATTCTGCATACACCTGTTTTCCCTTTAATCTCTGCCAGAAGCACCAAAATACAAAATTACTTCACAATATCACAGTAATAAAATACAGCAAAGTTAGTCTTTCCTGCTGTCACGTAAGACTAATCACAAAATCTTTGGAAAATTATATGTGTATTTTGAAAGTCCCTTGCAATAATGTGAATTAGCAGGTGCGCTGTGATACAAAGGCAGCTGCAGACTACATCTACTTATTAAAATTTACAATCTAACATTTTACCAAATCACTGCTATTTTATGTACTAACCTTACGCGCAGCCCATTGAAATACAATGGAATTGTTTTTAATTGTGGAAATAAAATGTAGTCCATATAGTGTAAAAAGTGCATGCTTACAGCAATTACTTTTCCCTTTTCTTTAAGAACCCTTTCTAAGGCTGTAATAAATGGAGACCGATAAACTTCCCCTCGTGTTGCTATATGCAGCCAAGGCTATAAGGTAATCCTTATTTAGCTTTTATGTTGGAAGGGACTGTAAACATTTCCATTCACATTCAGACATTTACTATATATACCTATATGAATAAATAGTTCCCCGTCTAATTAACTATCACTTTCTAATTATACGGATCTTTAATTTGTTTTCAAAACATATAATTGGGAATATACACAGATTTACATGTCAGTAATAAACATTTATGCAATATTGTTAAAAAAGCATTATTATTGTACTGAAAAATAAATGTGCGCCTGTTATTTTACTTTTCTAAAAGAATAAATATATTTTTACATGTATTTGTGTAAAATGAATAAAAATAATAATAGCGCAGTCAGGAAACGTGAAATCTAATAAAAATCAATTGAATGAGCTGTCTACTTTTTTCTTGGGAAAAAAAAACATTTTACATGTAAATGTTTTCATTTTGTTCTCGGAGGACTGGGGTCGGTTAGGCACCATGTTTGTAAAATATCCATGTAATGCATTGATTAACAAGTAAACCTTAGCAGGAACTGTCCCAGCTGTCAGACTGACAAGCCAAGCTCAGATTTAGCTATTTCGTTGTGGCTGTTATCAGTGTATTGTATTGAAATTATTGCATAGAACGAATATGACCCACTGCAAGGGAGACAGAGAATGTCTGATTTAGGTAGCTCTGTGACACCTTTACGATTAAAGGAAGAATTTCTATGAGAGGAGGTCAGTTACCCTTGACATAAAAAATGAAACACAGCAAGATGATTTTATAGGAAGGTGCTGCTGATGGGTGAGTGAGAACTTCCGTTTGACGTGTGTATGGGAAGTAAACAGTTTTTTTAATAATGTTTAGGTACAATGGAATATTTTCACAACATAATTAAAGTACATTTCACAAATATCCCAATACAACACATACTGAAACCTCTGATCAACATTAAAAGTGAAAATGTATATTTTTGCACACCTGTTGATCGTTTTAAATATATGGATGTCTAGAGTAATTAACAAAGCTCTTTCATTATTTCCTATGCAGTCAATTTTCTGTTTTTTATTTTAATACACATAACCTATGTGTATTAAATATGTATTATTATATGATCTTTAGCTGTATTCATGTGTATATTTATTTTACTATGTATGGACTGGGATGAAGGTGTATCAGCTCTTGTAATATTATTTCTATTCTTAATGAATACCCTAGAAATTACTCAAATGTTATGTGTCATGTTTAAAAAGTAGTTCCAGTGTGGTGTTAGTGCATACAATGTTATTTTGGCCTGATCGTGGACAGTGCTTTTGGCATTAATCATTTTTCCTTAAGTTTTCCAAGACGAGTTTAAATGACTGTTACTGAAGCTGTTAAAATTACATTCTCATATTTTTTTTATAGTGATTTTTTTTACCTTAGAGTTTCCAAATGGTAACAATAGGCAAATTAAAATTTCTCTGATTATCTGCATAATTATTTAGGATTGACTATGTTTTTACTAAATCAAGTGAAATTATAAAGGCAGATTTCAGTTAAAACATTCTTTATTAACCTCTACAATCAATGATGTAGGTGCAGTATATTAATCAGAACGTGTAATTACAAAGAACAGGCGACTTACAAATCGACTAATGTAATAATTTATATGAAAATGTTGAACATGTTGAGTAATTACTTTTCTGTATGTTAAATCTGCATTTTACACCCAATGTCAGTTGCTTCACAAACCATTTATTGCTATAGTTTATGTTAAACACTTCCTTTGCGCAAAAAAAAATGAAAAAACTCATTAAACAGTGATTACAATAAAGAAATTATGTTCACATATACAAAGTACACATGATTTATTAATATTGTAACTGTAATATTTGGACATATGTATATTTGTTGAGTAATTAGAGGCAGCCCAAAGAGAGAGACAAATACTGCAGACAATTCGAAACCATGACTGGCTGTTATTGTCTGACTATTGAGAAAAGTACTGTATGTTTTGTGGGGCTTGACAAAATAGGCAGTTTTCAAGTAAAGATCAAGCAGATAGGACACTGCTTTTTAGAATTTACATTATATTACAGGAAACTGCATGATGGTATTAAGATATGTTGGCAAAGGACATTTATTCGCAATAGTGTACAATAGAAAGGCCGATTTTAAGAAAACTGAGAACATGAACAAACTAGGTTAGAGTGGAGTATTTTGATATATTGGCATAGCAGGAATGCAGAAGGCATCTTAGTAAAATAAGAAGAAATTTAGAGAAGACTATTTGACCGTTCATTTCTATAACCAGGTACATTTTGTTCTTGTTTTGACTGTAATTTCTACAATTTCTAGCTTTTCTAGATCCAGCATATTAAATATATCTATTTTTATGGAAGCCAGAAAATTATTGTATAGATCTTTGTGACTTAAAATCACTGACATTATGAAGGAGAGGCAATATAGGGTGCAATTCCATGCTAACCCATTTGTGTTGATGTACTGTGGGCTAGCTTGGGTTTTAGAAGTGCTTTGAGCAATGCAATACAATTTTAAAACAGAATTAGGACCACTATACAGTATATGAAGGGGCTTGATGATTTTAATTTATATAACATTTTATTCTGCCATCATTGCGTGTGAATAAAACAATACATCTAAGGTGAGTATTTTCTTCGTAACTTTTTAGAACAGCAATGGTCTACTTAACAGAAGTAGAAAAGTCAAATTGACTATATTGCAAGCCATGTACTCCTCCTAATTACACACTGCTAACAAATCTGTTGAGCATTTTAACATTTTCACAGAAATTTTAACTGTTCTAAAATGTAATTTTCATTTAGGTTTCATACGGTTCTAGCTATTTTCAATGGGCGTAACTACCAAGGGAGCAGACCAGGCAACCCCAGGAAGGCCCAGGAGCCAGGGGTCCCATCATCTTATTTTTTTCTAAATACAGATACAGCCTCCTGCCATAAAATCCCTGTAGATAAAGCAGGGATAGGGGCACTATCATAGTTTTGTTCGGGGGCCCTATTTATGCCACTGGCTATTCTATCAACATTATAGCTTATCATTTTGAGTTGTGTATCTTCTCATTGGCCCCATCAACAATGGATCAAGGAAAGTGAAGAGGACTGGAGGAGTCAAGGAAACTTTAGGTAATTCTAAGAAGAATCCAAGGGTGAGGACCTAGTGGTTTAGGCCCTTGCCCCCTGAGTACAATGTATGTGTAGAGCAAGGGGGAGGTGAGTATAATTCTCATTTAATTTATTCATTGAAATACTTTTGAATGCTGGGTATAATCATTATTAACAAAGGAAAAAAACAAAGCAAAAACACAAACACTGAATAGGGTCTAAAAATACTCAGTTATTTCAGTGTAGAGATTAGTGGATGCTTTTCTCTAACTACTATCCTTAATCTTCAGAATTTATTCTTAGCATTTTTATATCTACATTCCTGAAAGAGATAGATAAGACCTCTAAGTTCATTTTCCATAAATTTTTGGAGATTGGTTTTCTAATATACATTATTTATGCAGGAATTGAAGAATATAGAATGTATAGAATAGAATAGAATATATCTCCTGGAAATGGGTGGAATTTCAGGATTCCCCCCCCCCCAACAACCTAATCTTAAAGGAGAACTAAAGTCAAACAT
>JAACNH010005220.1:0-21048 GCA_019447015.1 Hymenochirus boettgeri | reverse complement strand
GCCCATATCTTTTATCATAGCTTTAAAACCCATAGCTTTAGTCATAGCTTTAAACCCTAGTCTTTCCGCCCATAGCTTTAGTCATAGCTTTAAACCATAGTCTTTACCGCCCATAGCTTTAGTCCTAGCTTTAAACCCTAGTCTTTACAGCCCATAGCTTTAGTCATAGCTTTAAACCCATTGCTTTAGTCATAGCTAGTCTTTACCGCCCATAGCTTTAGTCATAGCTTTAAACCCTAGTCTTTACCACCCATAGCTTTAGTCATAGCTTTAAACCCTAGTCTTTACAGCCCATAGCTTTAGTCATAGCTTTAAACCATAGTCTTTACCGCCCATAGCTTAGTCATAGCTTTAAACCCTAGTCTTACACCCATAGCTTTAATCATAGCTTTAAACCCTAGTCTTTACCGCCCTAGCTTAGTCATAGCTTTAAACCCTAGTCTTTACCGCCCATAGCTTTAGTCATAGCTTTAAACCCTAGTCTTTACCGCCCATAGCTTTAGTCATAGCTTTAAACCCTAGTCTTTACCGCCCATAGCTTTAGTCATAGCTTTAAACCCTAGTCTTTACCGCCCATAGCTTTATTCATAGCTTTTAACCCTAGTCTTTACCGCCCATGCTTTATTCATAGCTTTAAACCCTAGTCTTACCACCTTATTTGTTTCCTCTAAAACAAAGGCACTTTTAAGGGCCACAATGGTCCGGTCACGAATGTCTGAGGATTCACGAATCAGCTTTTTGAGGATTACTGAAAACCCCCACGGAAACCGAAAATAATTACAACTGCTATTTAATCCCTTATTTTGTCGGAAACATCTTTCCCATTTGACTTTAATGGCAACATTTTCGGATTTTTGAAATTTCCACATTTTTTCGGAAATCCGTGAATCCTCAAGGCGAACGATTTTTGGAAGTTCGGACACCTGTAGTAGTAGCGCGTCACAAACTCACCAAAATAGGCCTTAAAAAAAGTCAGAAGTACCCAAAAAGGGAATGGATACGTTTTATTTTCATGTGAAAAAAACATTTGGACTATATTTCTTCTTTACTTTCAAAAGCAAACAAATTGCATATCAACCTTCTTTTAGGTAATTATGTGCCTAAATTAAACCAAGATAAATATATCTTAATATTCTGTTTATAAGCGTTATAGTCAAATCATTGTTCCCTTTGCATGATGCTTACATGCTGATTATTTCAGGTGCTGACATTGTAAAGAATGATGGTGTCTACTCAAAGTATTTCACGGAATTTCAAGGAAATGGAAGATACAGCTAAAGTGCGAGTGGAAAACAGCAACAGAAAAGGGCGACTTGCATTGCCACGAGTCGAGCTCTTTATATTCCTGGATATTTAGAGAATGGTATTTTCATACTTATAAAGAAACAGCATAATGATTTACACTTTACTTTTAAAGGGCATGTCCACCCCCAAAACTGAAATTTAACCCACACTCTGTAGTTTAAAAAATCCTTACCTTACACCTTACATTTGTCTCCAAATGGTCTCCTGCTATGCCTTTTCTATCCAACAAACTGCAGTGTAAAGAGCTGTCAGTGACTCATCCGGTGCCTGTTTCTGCCTCAACCTCATCAAGGTCTGAGGCATGCGCAGGGGAGCCCCCCTCCCAGCCCCCCCTCCCACAATCCGTGTCCATCCTCTGAGGCCATGGCACCTAGCTGAAATCCTCTTCAGATAAAGTAACAACTGCCCACCCAAACCGCCATATATTTCTTTAAAAAATGCCCCAATAGTTACCGCGTCTATGATTGGCCGCGTCGTACCCAATCACAGACGCGGATGGCGGACCAGCCCCTGCTTGCAACTTCCGCAAACAGGAGCTGGATAGGAGATGTCGGCGGGAGAAAAGGGGCTGTAAGTTAACATCTGGGCATATTTTAAAAGTTATATTATGCGATGGGGGTGGGTGACTGCTACCTACCCTATATCAAAAGTTTTTTTCCAGTTGGAAATGCGCTTAAAAAGGGTGTACACTGTAAATCCAACTTACGATTACTAGATAGTGTAGGCTTTAATTTAAAGTGTTTTGTTTTTTTTTACCCTTCCAATGAAAGGCTCCTTCTTCCTCCTTCTGTCTACTCCCATTTTCAGCTCTGTCTCCACGAGGTTGGCCAAATCCTTTGCCAGCAAATACGTGTCCGTTCCCAGAGAGTGTGCCTGATGTCTGCGGATGGTGCAATGTCAATTTGCATGTGCGGTTGCATCACGTCGCCTGTAGACTGACATCAGGCGCACTCTCTGTGAACAAACAGTATTTGCTGGCAAAGGGATTTGGCCAACCTCGTGGGGGCAAGCTGAAAATGGAGGAGACAGAAGGAGGAAGACAGAGCCTTTCATTGAGTAAAGGAATGGTATGGTAGGGGTGCAAAAAAAAAAAACACTTTACATTTAAAGCCTAAGCTATCTAGTAATCACATCATATAGAATAAGGAAGGCAGTCCAAGGCGTGCTTCTAACTGCAGACAAAAATCTTTATTACAACATGTTTCGGACTACAAAGAGTCCTTTTCAAGCATAAAAAGACCACTATCCACACCACATGTATAGCCCAACCACTACTCCAATTGGGGATCAAACCAACCGTCAAACAGATTATTAAAAGTCCAATCCATTCACATGGTCTGCTTGAAAAAGGACTCTTCATAGTCCAACATGTCGCAATAAAGATTTTTGTTGGCAGTTAAAAGCACTGCCTTGGAGTACCCTTCCTTATTCTTAATATATATGAAGCACCTGTTAACTGTTTGGTTGGAGCAATGGGAAGGTGTGGGCTCATTACACCTGGTAAGCTGTGTGCTACACACATTGAATTTGCTATCTAGTAAAAGTAATTTGGATTAACAGTATACATACCCTTTAATAGCACTAGTGTTAGTTATATTTGTTTCCGATAGTTGGCTTTTGCCAGTGCATCCAATTCATGGTGTTCATCTATATAACTTTGTTCAGAAACATCATTCATTTTTAAATATTAACAGTTTTGAATTATAAAGCACGAGCATCAAGTAATGATCCTTTGTAAATATGTGATATTGGTAGGGATGACTCACCGGACTATTTTCGAAAATCCTCGAACATTCGAGAATTCGATATAACTTTCGAGGATTACCAAAGCAGCCCGCGGAAACTGGAAGTAGCGTCATGTGCCTACGTCCATTTTTATGCTGTTCTCCACTCACGGCGTGTTCCTCAGACCATCTCCCAGGTCCCAGAGGCCTGTAAGGTAAGTTTACCCTGCAAAGTCATTGGAACTTTTCTGAACTATTTACCCCCCATTGACTTTATGGGTCAGTTTTTGGACTTTCAAACTTTTTTAGAAGTTCGAAAACGGACCAAACTTTTGAAAGTTTGCCCTCTCTAGATATTGGTCATTAAAAGAAAATAATACTAAATGTAAAAAAAACCTGCTTTATAGGAATCATGAAAATGTCATCTTTGTATTTTTTGTCAAGGGGTGACCACAATGAACCCTCCAAGACCTGTATTAACGAAGTGACCTTAATCTGGAAGAGTTCAGTAGGACAGCTTCAGGAGGACTTTGTTGTATCTAATGTGCCATCTGGAGTCGGCCAGATATGTTAAACCTGAAAAAATAACTGACTTAGAAGCAAAAATAGAAAGAAACACAATTTTGTTGACTTGGACAGCAACTGGGGATGATCTGGATCAAGACAGGTATGGCATTTTAGAAAAAATCCATTAAATTAGTAAACCAGATTATATATCCTGTATCTAGTATAATGTTTGTACACTTTCATTTTAAATAAATAAAATATCTGTATATGATGATTTGTTGAGTTAACCAATATTTTCAAATTTCAGTTTCAGGTTACGACATAAGAATGGGCTCCAAGCCCAAAGAACTGAGAGGAATTTTCACAGTGCTACTCAGACATATCTCCAGTTTGATCCCACAGGCTGCTGGATCCCTTGAATCTTTTACATTCATCCCAAAAATTTTTCTATAGCGAATGGAACTATCCTTTATTTTGCCATGATTGCTTATGACGAAGTCCCTCAGAATTCAGCTCTATCTAACGTAGCACAGGCAGCGCTCCTTATCCCTCCACCCTGCTCCCAGTCCTACCACCAGCTCACCTTCAGATGAAAGTTCTGGGAACGTGAACATAACATTCTTAACATTGATATTTTTTTATCAGTCATTCTAATTTGTCTTATCATAAGTATCACTGATGTTGTGTGAGCTGCCACGAAAGAATAGAAATAACCCACAAATGAGACTCTAACTCTAACATAAATTCTAAAAAATAAACTTTGTAATATCCAACCATAATGACAAAGTGTGATCTGATTTTACAATTCTTTTAACTTTTGATTCATAAATGGTCAACTTCACCATGTAGTAATATTATACGTTATAATTTAAAATCATTAAAAAAAAAAGAAAAAAAAGAAATGGATAACTATCACTGTTTAAAACATTGAGTCAAAATAATCAAATGTGAATTATTTATTTATTTAAAGGAGGCCTATAGTGCATATAGTTTTTTTAAACTGTTATGAAAGAACCTGGGGTTAGAAGGTAAAAATAATAATTCCTAGGTATGTTTTATTTTTAAATATTAAAGGGTATGTCCCACCAAAAAATAACTTTTTATATGTTATTTATATATTGCACCAACCTCAAACGCCATGTTCATTTTTCTAAAAATCATTTGCTTTGCCCGATTTAATGAGATATATATCAGGCTGCACTTCCCTCCACTTCCTCTTTAGGTGACCCCCGCTGCGCTTACAAGAAAAAAAAAAATTCTTCCTTGCCGGACGTAGAAGCCAATCAGAACCCAGCATTCACGGAGAGAGAGGTGTGTGTGTGTGTGTGTCTGTGTGTTTCGGTCTCTCGAAGCCGGCTGACTGCAACTGTTAATCCTGGATTTCTTCCGTACACATAACTTTACAGCTGTGATTGGTTCATTGAGAAAGAGGGCGGGATCCAGGGGTCAGATCATTGCTGATGCAACTTCCTCTGTGCTCACTGCTGAATGTTAACAGACATGCGCAACAATAGGAAAAGAACAGAGACAAGGTAACGTAACCTGTCTCTGTTCATCACTGTATGGTCCATGCTGCAGGATTATGACAGCTACAAAGGTCTGTACTTTTGAACCACTGAACCGATTTACATGCTGTAAAGTTTGTTTTGGAGCACTATTTAGGCCAAATAAATATACACAGTTAGTTTTGGGAGTGGACATGCCCTTTAATAAATTAAAAGTTAATTTTTACAGTTGGGTTGTTCTTTAATTACCGTAATTACCCTGAGAAATGACTGGCCATCTTCAGAATACAATATTTTATATTAACCACTAAGGTAAAAATAAGCTACTCCTTTAAGCCCACCTTACTTTTAGCATTGTACTGCACTCATGATAGATAATTAGATGGAAACATGTCAAGTCTGCAAGTTGGATATGTAGGTTGTATTTGTGAGTTAGACAAACTCATTGTGAGAGACACAAACTTGACTTTAGGGAAATAAAAGAGTTTGCATGTCTGCCCATTAGTCTGGACTTTTGGGAGTAGGAATATTCCTTCGTTCTTAAATTAGTTGGCCAATGCTAGCATTAACTGTAAAGTGCCTTCTGAGGTAAGAATGCTCAGCTTTAATAACATAGAGCATAGAACAGATTACATTGTTATAAATGTGTTACATTTACTATATAACTAAAAAAGATAGTCAAATTTAATCACAAATGTGCAAAATAAATCAAATGTGTTTAAATCTATTTCTGAGCCACACATTTCAATTTAAACAGTTGGTAACACTAACACCCTGATAAATTCAGATCCTCTAGTCAAACACTGTTCTGGCATAGCAATATAAATAGTAACAGCAAAAACAGTATCTGTGTCGCACTGGAGTGTTAGTCCAAATATAAAAACCAGGGGCCCAACAGGAAGAATAAGTGGACAACTTATTTATTCACTTATTTACAAATTCATCAGCATCTCACCATAGATTTTTTTATTATTGTGGGGAATAAAGGAAGTGTAGAATCATCTTTCTAACCTTTCTAGTGGGTTTAAATGAATATTAAATTAATTGTGTTTGAAAGGTAATTTTATGCTTAGGTTAACCCGCCTTATTTTATAAGGTTAGTTCTCTAGCTATACTGTATATTAGTGTATAGCTGGTATGATCAGACCACCGCCATGTATCGAACATGCATTTTGTTCATTGGACTTTAACAATGGTTAATATCCTGACTCATATCAGGGTTTGAATCCCAAAGATGGAAGCATATTCTGGCGAGACTTCAGGCTCCCAAAGATGGAGTCATCAGTCTTGTGGATCTCCGAACCCATCTTGGATTACATAAAATTCATTCCTATACGTCTCACTGTCTCACACAGTAGCAAATGCTAATACTTTGCATATATATCCAATGACACTATAAAACACCTGCAGTATCACATAATACAATGCCAGTGCATGACTTTCCTATTCATATAGCCTAAGTGCAAGTACAATATGGTTTATAATCTGCAGTATTGAGTTTTGGTATAAGTAAATACATTTACCTTTATCATCGTCAGTAAAGATTTTAACACATGTGTACAGAAATAACCCTCAAAATAAACACCTCAAAAGACAAGTTAGTTTTATAAACCAAGCAGGCCGGCCTTGGATATGGGGGACCTGTGCGACCGCACAGGTTGCATTACCAGGAGGAGGGTAGCCGATATGCCTTATGGAGGTAGCCAATATGCCTATAGGAGGTAGCCAATAACCTTAGGAGGTAGCTAATATGCAATTAGAATTGTTTGTGCACTAGAATTCTGTTTTTTGTATGTATTATATTTTTGGTCTCAGTTGCACTTTAATATGGATGTACACGCCCAATTTTCTATATATTGTTGACAAGCCCTCCTGGAAATTGTACCACCCGGTTAAGTCAGTGCTCGTTTGAGCAAAGTACTTTAAACTGGAGAGTCAGCTTCAAGCTCCAGGCCACCCACATATGAGAAGCTGTGAGCTCATGTACCAAAAAGGCAAGTACCTAGTAGTGTTAGGACCCAGTTAAATAAAGTAACCTTGACGTGGTGCTGGGCTTAAAATAATTTGGCCAACTTATTGAACTAATTGCTTTTTTATCCGGGTTTAGCAGACGTTTGTATAGCAACCTATGGAGGTAGCCATATGCAATTAAATTGTTTGTGTCTAGAATACTATTTTTTGTATGTATTGTATTTTGTTCTCTAGTTGCACTTAATATGGATGTACAACTGCCCAATTCTTTATATTGTGTATTACCAGGTGCCAGTCGGGGAATCTTAATCCACGGACCTGTAAGTCAAGTTGTGCATTAGTGCCACAGCCCTCCAGTTATAGTCTTGCAGATCAAATAATGTATCGCACTACCCAGCAGACAAAACACAAACACACGTAAGTCTTACTTATAAGATGTCTGTATGCTGTGGTGTTCTGTCTGTCATTTGAGTAGTCGTTACGCAATGATATACCAATATATACAAGCACACACTACAGATACTAAAAAGTTAGCGCAGATGGCAGACTTGATTTGAAGCAGGCTAAGGCAATCATCATTAGCATTAGTGTGGTGTCATGGGGGGTTTTTTGGAGGGGGTGCTAAGCGCCAGTAGAAAATCTGCTAAGTGCTATTTAAACTAAGGCCGACCCTGAAAACAAGCTCAGAAAATGCTTGTGAAGGTTCTCATTCATCAGTCGAGAATATCTGGGGTTAGATCAATTGGACTTGAAGTTTAGTTCTTGAAGAGCTTTCGCTAGTCTCCGACTGGATTTCTCAATTCAGAATGACTTGTACAGAATCTGTTGCAATATAAGTACCCTGGAAAGTCCCAATTATCATATCACAGCCAGGTGTTAGGGACCTTCTGAATGCAAGGTGTGATTGCATTGTGGCTAAGGGGTGTTATTGATACGCCAGGGTAAGGTTGCAAAACAGCATTGCATATGGCAACACCTGGGTTAAAATCCACCAGAAGAAAGTAAAGCCTTCACATAACACATAAATGTTGTAGACCAAAACTACAGAAAAAAACAAAAACCCTCAAATTTACAAGGTACAAAACAAAACACTCTGGCTTTGTGGGACTGCTTGGTAGAAGTCAGGGAGAATAGTAAATATGGAAGTAGAGGTTCACAGAAAACCAACCCACACAGATCAGTATTTGATGTTTGACTCCCACCACCCTTTAGATCCGAACCCTGCAACACAGAGTAGAGAACATCCCCACTAACTAACAGAGGTGAAGGGTAAAGAAATTAAACATCTCAGAGAAGCCCTTAAACCTTGTAGATATCCAGACTGGGCTTTTGTCAAAACAGCAAAGGGGAAAAAATATACGAATACCAACAGTGAAGGTGGATAGCAGGACAGGAGAAAGATGATGGTCATCCCATATGTACACTGATCTCCGAGAAGCAGCAATTGGTACATCCGAAAGACCCAATACGTAAACATAAAAAAGCGAATTGAGAAGCCATTCGGATGACTAGCGAAACGTCTTCAAGAACTAAACTCAAAGTCAGTTGATCTAACGGAATACAACAGATAAGCCCAGAAACATACTTACACTCTTTCGTCCCTCAGCTGCAGACAGTCAAGGGAATGAAATGGTGTAAACAGCACCACTCCTACCATGAAGTAACTTGGAAATGTTGCTCATGGGCAGCACCCCAGGCAAAAAACCCTAAGTGCGACATTTCCCCCTTGTAATAGCCAGCGTTCGGCCATTACCTTAATATGGGCCACGAGCCCTGTGTATGAAGTCCCTGACAATCGGAATTGGGAACCCAATTACAGCAGCTGCCATGTTGAAGTCTGGGAGACGGCAGAAGTTCGGAACCAATTGGAGCACTTGTCACTTACATCACGTGACATCTCCTGGTCTGCAGGGTCCTCCTTGTCTCCATGGCCCCTGTGTCTGCAGGGCCCTTTTTGTCTGCTGGGCCCTCCTGGTTCTCCCGCACCCCTGGTATACAAAGCTCCCTGGTTTGCAGGGGCTCCCTGGTCTATAGAGCCCCCCTGTTCTGCAGGGCACCCTGATTCCAGGGCCCCTCTGATCTGCAGGACCCTCCTGATCTCCAGGGCCCCTCTGATCTGCAGGGTTTCCTGGTTTCCAGTGCCCCCCTGGTCTGCAAGGTCCTATTTGTCTCCATGGCCCTCCTGGTCTGCTGGGCCCTTTTTAATCTGCTGGCTCCTCCTTGTCTCCAGGGCCCCTCCTTGTATCCAGGTCCCCCTGGTCTGCTTGGCCCTCCTGGTCTGCGGCCCTCCTAGTCTTCAGGCCCCCCCGTCCGGCAGGGCCCCTTGTCTGCTGGGTCCTCGTCTGCAGGGCCCCCTAGTCTACAGGCCATTTTTGTCTGCTAGGCCCTCCTGGTCTCCAGGGTCCTCCTAGTCTGCAGGTCCATTTTGTCTGCAGGGCCCTCCTTGTGTGCTAGGCCCTTCTAGTCTGCAGGGCCCTCCTGTTCTGTAGGGTCCACCTAGTCTGCAGGGCCCTACAACAACCACCAACCGCAGCCAGAGGACAACAACTGTCGACGGTAGCCAGAGGACAACCACCAACAGAGGACACAATCGCTGACAGCACCATAGACACACAGCATCCGGAGGGCAACTGTCTGGTATGAATTGTATATTTATATATCATTAAACCAATAATGTCCAAGCTGCTTAATAATCACACACATGTCTGTTGTATTATTAACTGATGGGGCTAATGGATTTTAAAAAATGCATTTTCCCTTTATAGTTGTCTTTCACAAAATGAGGGGAAGGATTTTTTTACTTTGGATTATTTTAGGGTTTTTACCTGTCTGAATAATGATTGTTCTTGTTCACTTTTAAATAGGTTAATATCAGTGGTCTAAGCTGAAAAGAAATTATGTTTATGTGGAGAGTTGTAATGGGAGGTGGTCACCGCCCACAAACCAATGCCACACCCACTTTGCTGTGGTGCGGCGTGCGCCACACCCCACCTATAAGCGCCATTCAAAGTTGTTTTCAGGTGCAAAAACCCTAGGGACACCCCTGAGTGTAAGTATATTTCTGTGACTTATTTTTGAAAAACTACTACCCTGCAGATATATTTTTATGATAGACACTAAGTAGCCTGAGGAGGAAGGGAGGGAGGAGGGTTCCCTGCGCATGCCTGAGTCCTTACTGAGAACAGGAAGAAGCAGGCAACTGATGACTCACAGAGAGCTCCAACTCTTTACTTTTTACAACTATGGACAAGCATGCAGAAAAACCATAAGTAGCAGAGTACTATACAGTGGGATTAACACTGGGGCAAATTTTACTTTTGGGGATGAACATGCCCTTTAATTTACATACATAAGCACCGTATGGGATTAATGAGAAGTTAAATTATATTCTCAAACCCCTGAGGAATAATTGGTAACCTAAACACTTAACTAGGAGCGAGAGGCCCTTAAAAAACTCAGAGGGATGAGAATTTAACCATAAAAGCAGCAGACGAAGAGAGGGGGTGGTAATTTTAAATGCCGATTACCTATCAGAGGCCTTACTTACCATCAATACCGTAATCCAACTAAAAAATCTAAAAAATGACTTATATATGACCTATTTTTTAGATAGGAGTCTTAAAGGACAATTATACTTACCTCCCCCCGCCCTCTCTTATATGCACGCTCTGTACCAAGGTCAGGACCTAATCGCTAAGTCCCCACCCTTGGGCTGTTTGCATTTACTCTGTTATACTTACTCAGTGCTGCTCCGCTCCCTCGTCTGCTTCTGCGATGGGTCCAATGGGAAGATACACTCCTTGCACAGTGTATCTTCCTATTGGCCTCGTCGCCGATGGAGATGTGGTTGCGGACTTACTGGAGCAACGCTGTGTAAGATAACAGACTACCGTATATACTCGAGTATAAGCCAACTCGAGTATAAGCCGAGGCACCCTTTTTGCCTCCAAAATTAGAAAAACTGATTGACTCGAGTAAAACGAGGTATACAGTAACCCTATACCTTTCCACTGTAGATGTTTGGAAACTACAACTCCCACGCATGCTTGGTTGCTGGAGTTGTAGTTTCCAACCACCTATAGTAGAAAGTATTGGGGGTTACTGTATGGCATACTGTCCCCCACCCTTATACCTTTCCACTGTAGATGTTGGAAACTACACTCCGCATGCTTGGTTGCTGGGAGTTGTAGTTTCCAACCACCTATAGTAAAAAGGTAATGTGGGTGTCTGCATGGCATACTGTCCCCCCAGCCCTCCCCCCAGTCCCCCCCCAGCTCACTTACTGTACCTGGTCTTCAGTCTCCTCCCTCTGCACTACTTCGTGGCTGCGTGATGACTCATCCCGCCAGCATGCGGATGACATCATCGCGCAACCGTGAAGAATTCTGGAAACTGCCGGCCTGACTCGCGGCTGCTTCTGGATTGAAGGTAAGTTTCTTGTGACTCGAGATAAAGCCGAGGCAAGTTTTTTAGTTGATTTTTAAACCTAAAACCTCGGCTTATATCGAGTATATACGGTAAGTGCAAACAGTCCAGTGAGTGACTTAGGTCCTCACCTTGGTAGAGACGTGCATATAAGAAAAGGAGCGGGGAGGAGGTAAGTATATGAAAAGGATAAACATTTTTGAGCTGTAATCATCTTATTTAAACGATTTTCTCCCACCTCCCAAGATACATCAAAATTCAAACAAGGTAGAGGACAGCCCATTGTGGCTAGTATAGGCGCACTGGGGGAAATAGATTGGTTGATTTCTATTTGCAACCTGTGGTGATCAAATAAAATCTTAAAATCTCAAATAAAACCTCAAAAATACAAAAGAGGTTCTAAAAAAAAATGAGTGCTGGGATGGAAGGAAGGATATTTTGGCTTCCTTAGATGTAAAATCCCTTGATGAATAATCATTTCTTGGGCTTAAAAGCAATTCATTGGGCTTTGTTAAAGTTTACTAATTACTCCTTAGTTATGAGTCCCCACTAGACAACAGATTATCTGGTATGGCAGGTATATTCATGACTTGCATTTGAAGGAAACCAAAATGATGGATTTTGTTTCGCAAATCAACTGCAATAATCTAACTTGAGCTTATCTGCGTCCATTTGACCATGTTGAAATTCATTTTGAACCTACAGTACAGTTACAAGGATTTGGCTTGGGTGTGTAGTAGCAGAGGTCTATCGGAATCCACAAGCGAAAAAATACATTTTTACTGCTGGAAACTGTCATCTGAAACACACCATTAAGGCCAATTCACAAGATTGTGACGATATTGCTCAACAGATGTGTCTTGCGAAGCAGCACCAAGTGAATTGACTGATAAGTCCTAGATGGGGCTATAGAGACACGTAAAACTAGCGCAAACACGATATTGATTGCGATCGGCAGATGCGCGGTTTGATTTTTACGTAACTTTATGAATGTTCAGCCCTCTCTAGTAAGCAGTAGTTGGGCCGAACAAAATGAAGGAATGTGGCAGGAACATTTGTACTCAATACACGTGTAGACCAAAATCACCATTAGGCACTTTGCTTTATGGAATGGAAGCGACCCTCGATAAATGCCAGATTCAAGGGATAGAAAGGATTAGAAAAAGATTAAGAGTGGAGCTATACAGGAGACTCTCAACAGAAGAGAGGCCTCGGATATTCACCCTTGGAACTAGGGCACCAGGGGCCTCAATTCTCATATTTCCTATATATACTGAATAGTAATGATGAATTGCCAGCTGTGATCTTTCCTCTAAAGCCTTTACAGATATAAATGTAACTTGTTATGTGCCTAAACACAGGGTGCTTTTTTTTCATTTTTCTTGGGGTTTGCTCACCC
This sequence comes from Hymenochirus boettgeri, assembly GCA_019447015.1. Lineage (NCBI taxonomy): Eukaryota > Metazoa > Chordata > Amphibia > Anura > Pipidae > Hymenochirus > Hymenochirus boettgeri. Next base: position 8,212 of record JAACNH010005220.1, on the reverse strand, counting down.
AGTCGAGTGTATTCGAGATTTGGTTTTAACTTATTTTTCTAATAATAGATATTTTTTGAACATGTGAATAAACTTGGATCTCTGTGACGAGGAGGGTAGGTGCTGGGAACCTTTCTTCTTCAGTCCTGTGAGTATACAAGGAGAGAGAAGCTCCTTGGTTACTGCAGCACACAGTTAAACCCATCTCTTCCTCCCTACGTCTGGCATTGTCGGGACATGGCAGAGGTCTGAGTAGCTGCTCCAGCTATACAGAGGTAGTGTGATATGTGCAGGGTAGCCCTTTCCCCCCTCCAACCCTCAACTAGCATAAAAAGTTTTGATATCATGTAGATTACACTTGTCCACCGCCAACGCTGTATTAGTTTGCTAAAAAAGAACTCTACTACTTACGTGCCTTCGTTCCTGCGGCGCTCTCCAATGATGGCAGCTCATCTGTGATTGGCTACCTCTCAGTCATCGCAGACGCAGCTGCCAGTCTGGCCCCCTGCTTGCAGTTCCGGTAAGCAGGATGCCGGTAAGAGTGCCGAGAATGAAGGCATAAAGGTAAGAGTTATAAATCTTTTTTCAGCAAACTAATACAGCAGTTGGGGGTGGGCAGGGTCACCTACATGAGTATAAATTTTTTATAAAAGGCTGGAGATCCCCTTTAACTTGTTTTATATTGCTTTTTCCTTTATTCAATAAAGGATTTTAGATTAATATTCACTATTTGTGTGCATCTGATGTTTTATCTCTCCTGTATAGTGTATACATACATTACAACGGCCAACATGTGTTTTAGTTAGTGCCCTGCATTCTTCATTTGTTAGCGGTATTAACTGAATTAGCTAATTATTAGCCGAGTTTAACACAAATAAATTCTGAGGCAAGAAGCTTATCATCAATAACCAACACTTGTAGAAGATGGAGGCGAGAGGGGAATTCCCAGTTAGAGGCAAAAGTGAAATCAATTAAATTCCTGTGGCTCCAGAGTCCACAAAGGCCTGAGAAAACCACTAGAATTAAAGGTCACAGTCGCTGCTGACTTTACCTAGAAAGGGGCTCCTCCTTTCTTCTAGGCTTGGGAGTTTCATCAAAGACAGCAAGGTGCTCTTTTCTGTCACAATACAGACGAAGGCCACTGGTTCATCTGCAGGTCTTTTCCTCCAGAGAAAGATGATTGCAGCCAATTTACTGGGTTTCGGCTAGAACTACCCTTTGTACACTCGACAAAGAGTACTCTCAACCTGAAACATGTTTGTGTAGACTGCAATAAAGCACTCCTTGCATTCAAGCTTGATGGCTCTCTGATCGTCGTTTATTGTTTATTTTTATATAGATAACCCATAAGTATTTACAACCCTATTGCAACGATGTATGAATCACTTGTTCATGGTTAACACCAAAGGACTAGCTTGTAGTCATTAAATTAACCCATTTTAATTGCCCTGCAGAAAACCAGTATGATTTTACCTTGTAACATGATGATAAAATGACGACTCAGGGCTAGCCACACTAGCGCATTTTTCCGTGTTTTGCTTTTCGCGCTAAAATGGAAATCGCGGGAACGCGCAAATTCCCATGATTTCCGATGCGCATGCGATTGCGCATCCATTCACGTTTTGGTAACGCATGCGTTCATCATTTTTGGTGCGTTAACGCATGCATTTCCATAACGCAAAATGGCGAAAACGCATGTGCAAAACGCGAACGCGAAACACCATAAGAATCACGCACACAATCGCGTGTGATAAAACGCTCGCGATTTGGTGCGCGATTCCTGTGCGTTGCAGTGTGGCCTCACCCTCAGGCTATACACATGGAGGAAAAATTTGTCCCGAGTGAGCGATTGGCCGGCACAAATGTCCGTTCGTTTGTGTTAAATTCGGCCGGGACGAATTTGCGAACGATCGTCTGTGCCGGCTCATAGAGAACCGCACGATCGATCATGATTTTCCGACACTTCTGATCATCCGTCCCACTAGCAGCCAATATTCGGCCGATCGACCGAAAGTGCCGTGAATCGGTCGATCGGCCTAAATAATTGGCTGGTGTGTACCCAGCCGAAGACTTGACTAGATTATAATTCAAAGATAGAAAAGAAAAGGCCCCAAACATGTTTCTCTGTATTGTTTTGATAAAACAAAACATCACATCTACAGCGGAATTCAAACAACATCTGTGAGAACAGCAACTCCACTTGATGATTTGATCAATGTGATGTTCATGGAATAAGCGGTGACGTAATTCCTTGTAGTCTATGGCCTATGTATGTAGTTTTTTTTGCAATACCATAAAATCTATTACAATAGATAGTTCGATTACTCCTACATCCACCCATGTGGTTTATGGCTGCTGATCTTTAAAGGGATGTCCACCCTTAAACAAAAATCTGGTGACTTATCTGCTTAAGTTCTAATCCTTTCTGGCAAAAGTGTATGCCTCCTCTCCTCTGCTCTAAGAGCTTTTTATATGCTTTACAATGTGCAGGGGAGGGATAGATAGAACAGCCTTCAATCATTGGTTGTGATGGTCAATGTTACAGCCTTGATTGACTGCATGGAAGGTAGGAGCAGGCCTGTATTTACCATTAGGCACGCGCCTAGGGGCGCCTTTGGCTTGAAGGGCAAGTTTAAGTCTCTGTTTAGCGGTGGGGCTAAGGTCGTATTTTTGTGGCAATCCTCATCAACATGGGAACTTTGGGTACTGGGAGCAAATTTTCTGTGCCAGACTTTAATTCTTCCCTCTGGATCAAGGATTTGGTACACAAGGAATGTTTGGTAATTTGCCTACCACTCTCAAAAAAACTTTTTCCTCCATCTATCAGCCAATTTATGTTTGGCAGTTGGACCCAAGTTGCGGAGAAGCACCTTACACTAGGCATCAGCTCTCTGTACCCTACCCTGGTACTGAAGCGTATCTGTCCCCAGCATTTATGTTTGCAGCATTCTCATATACGCGGGCCACATACTGGTAGTGGTCTTGACATCCTACTTCATTAGTGGACACACCCACCTGGATGTCAATTGGAAGTCGGGCCTCTTCCCCAACATAAAAAAAATAAGGAGAAAACCCCAGTAGAATCATGACGGTGTGAATTATATGCATGAACCATTGCACCTACATGACTACTTCAGTATTGCTTAGCTGAAGCAGAGAGAGTAGCTAGCATATCTAGAAAGTCCATTAAATTCTCAGGAAGGGCATCCCCCTCAGGATGGTTAGGGAGTATTTTGACTCTTGTCTATGCTCAGCAAATTTAACAGTTCCTTCATCAATCTGCTTTCAAAAAGTCTCACCCTTGATCAGAGGGGATTCAGTTGGGAGCCCATAAGGCACAAAGAACTTTTCCCATAAGGTCCCCCTAACGCGTTTGCCCGTTACCGGGCTTTCTCAAAGGTACATATTATGGCGTCCGCCTGGCTATGTTTTATAGGCCCAAGTAAGAGGCAGAAACGCCCCTCGAGCAGTAGTGTAGCTATGCATATGACGTCACAAGACGTAGTGACGTAGCTGCTAATGATTTATGCGTATGTCATGGTGCACATGCTGATCACACTTCACCCGCTGCAACACTGGCGGCCAATATTGCTAAAGGGCTATAATTAGGCGGCAACCAAAAATGTAGCTATACAATAAGGACCAACAGGTTATTGCAGCACAATTACCAATAACAATATGAAAAAGTTCAGCATAAAGTTTACATACTCCATACATCATAGTATTAACAATTCATCATTTTAAACATCATTTTAAACTCCAGTAATGGAGTGCAGTTTTGTTAATAGACTTCAAGGTAAAGCACAATTTGCCCACTGGTTCTATAAGAAAAATTATTCCAGATTCCCGTTGCAAAAGTTAAGTAAGTAAAGTTTGTTTATATGTTTCTAGTGCACAATACAAAGGGGGACCCCCTATAAGCGCAGTTTATTTCATGTGTCGTATTACGAAGGAAACATTCTTATCACAAACGATAAGCAATTAAATTATGTCCTTATCCCAGTATCAAAGTATAACTATTCCTTCATCAATGTTGACCCCCATCAACAGTGGTGAGAGGCTAATTTATATCCTAGAGCTATTATCCCAGACGTGGCTCTATTAGTATAAGTAGTCAATGTTTGACAAAACGGGATACTCCTCTTGTTCTCCAGGCCAATCATGTTACTGCTGAAAAAAGAGATTCAGTGATTATCACAGGAAATGTAGTAAGTACACATCAAGCATAATGTTCTTGATGATCCCCAATGGTAATGGAAGTTCCCCGTTGAGGAATAGAAAGCACTCGGGTAAGTATCTCTCAGGAAAGAATCTTGGACATGTAAGGTATCCTGGACTGAAGTCAGAGGAATGGAGTAAGATCCAATTCCTCATTGATGCCCTCAATGACGAAAGCTGATAGATCCATCTTGCTTCAGTCTTAACAGTCGGCTGTTCAGGTCTCCTCAAACAGCTGCAGGAATTTATCAATATACAGACATAAATTCTCATTCGCTATCCATGCCAGATATTATGCCTGATCAGTGGCAACCTAATTGAGTGCTGCAATGTTTCTTTCTCTCTTTCTCTGGTTTTACATATATAGCATTTTGCATTTACAGTTCATGTAATCATTGTTTGAAACGACTGTCGCCACTACTATTCAGTACCACATATTTTGGGTTCTCCTGCAGTGCTAGTCCAATCCAGGAAACTGAAGAGTAGAGGTGTGTGAAAGGTTTTCTCCTCCTCCTTGTCCTCTGAGGACGAGGCCAGCGCAGGAGCCCTTTCCCCCCCTTCCTCCCTCCGCCCTTCACCTAGCGTAAATGTTTTTTTTATATACTGTAGGGCATCCCTTCCCACCCCCAACCACTATATTATATTGGTAAAAAAAGAATCCGAACTGCACTCACTCAGCCCTTCACTCCCACGGCACTCTCCATTGAAAGCAGCTGTGTCTGTGATGGCTGCCTCCCAGCCAATACGCTGCGGCTGCCGGTCCAGCCCCTATTTGCTAGTTCCCGGAAAACAGGGAGCTGGATCGAGTGCTGCTGGTGGAGCGGACTGTTTGGATTCTTTTTTTTAGCAATTTAATAACACGGTTGGGGGTGGAAAGGTATACCCTACAGTATTTCAAAATTATTTAGAGGTGGAGATGCTCTTTAATTGATCATGTTTTAATATTATTAAACGTTAAGGGATATCTATACTTACTGTTTTAAAATGGAAAGTACCTGGGGCGGGAGGTAGGATAGATTATTCCTACCTCACAATACAGCATACACACAGTGCTATATGCCGAGAGCCATTATGTCTATTTGTCTTAAGTCATGTTAACCAATGTACCAAGTATATACGTGACTTTAAGACCATGTCCACCCCCAAAACTTAATCTCCCCCACTACTGGCCCAACTCTGTGGTGTAGTAAAAATCCTTACCTTACATCCCAGCTCCAAATGGTTCTCTCTGTAGTCCCCCCCCAAAGTAAAAAAAAGTGGCCACCAGGAGGATAGCAGAGTCCATATAGGACCTTGCCTCCTGTTTCTCCCTGGGAGAAGTTTGGCATGCGCACTGCACCCTTCCCCCCTTCCTCTCTCTCCCTCTCCTCCCACCCGCTTTGTTCTCCCTCCCCCTACCATAATCCCTTTTTGTATATTATAGTCCCATGTTCCCCAGCCCCAACCGCTAATTATATTCTCAGAAGTCCCCCGATCATTACTTAACCTCCCTCTCTCCTTCGCCGTTCAGAGCAGCCACAGCCGTGTCCGTGAGCTGCCTCTCAGCCAATCACAGACGCGGCTGCCGGTCCCGCCCCTGCTTGCAGTCCGTGCAAGCAGAGGGCTGGGGCAGTGCAGCGAAGGAGAGAGGTAAGGTAATTAATGATGGGGGGACTTTTTGAGAATATAACTATAGCGGTTGAGCTGGGGAACATGGACATAATATACAGAGTGTTTTAAAAAGGTTGGACATGCCCTTTAAGACATAACTAACGGCAGTTGCAACATTACCAAAATTTTGTGTCACGTAACTGCACAACCAATGTACTGTGCCATTAATGGCTCTTTAAGATGTAATCACTAATGCCAGCAGATAAGATATGCAAAAGGCAACTCCAGTCACAATGCACTGAGAGACACTATCAGCTTGGTGCATTGCCTAAAGGGGGCAATAGAGAGTGATAGCAACTATTGTACATAGCCCCTTTAGTTTTATTTGCCAGGTTAGTCCTCGACTATTCCGTTATTAACATAGTTCGTAAAGCCAGGAGGAAGATTGCAGAATCAGTTTTTCTTTGGGCTGGTGCTCCTCACAGAAACAATATGGGGAGTTAGGATTACCAGTCCTATATCCCTGTCCCATGTACTTTTCAGTTTAACAGTTTAAACTTTATGCACACGATAGTTATCCTTTAATTAATAGGCAGTGTATGGTAAATGGTATGTTGTTCAGTTTTGTTCAATCCACCAACCAAAAACTAGAAAACTGCTTACAACGTTGTATGCTAAATCTGATTTTGAACCAATCTGTTCACATGGTCTAACCATTTGAGATAAAAGTTTCCCCGTATGTTTATATGATTAAGAAATGATTATAAATATCATAAACACAACTAAGCTTGAAAGGAACAACCCAGGAAACATTTATTTTCATTTCCTTGAAGGTACATTGACTCATTCCTCAATATCTCATAAAAATTATGACCGCATTCCCAAATATTCAATAAAGCTAACTTTGTAGCAAAGTCCAAACTAGATGCCTGCTGGTGTACATATACTGTTCTTTCCTACACTAGTTTTAACACAGTTGGCAGATAATCACCACATGTACTTCACAGTTTCCTTTTTTATATATTTTCAGTGTTTCTTCAACATGGTCTTCAATGGTCAACTCCAAAATGGTTGATATTAAGATATTGTTATGCAATTAATCCTGAACTGCGGGAAGATCTCAACATTATTCAAAGTTTGAGGTAAACCAAACAATATTTTATCCAGGTTTATTGATCACCAATGATCAAACAATAGCGATGTTTGTGCTGAATACTTATTAAATTTTTTTTAGAACATAAAAGATATTGGAGATATCCTGAAAGCTTTACTAACCTTGTGTTGGGGTTCAAAATGAGTGGAACCTCCATTTCTCTTTTAAAAAATGTTAATTTTGTATATAACTAAAAACAAACTAAATAAAAACAAGATGGGATTCGGCATTGTCCAGGAATTTTGCCTTTACTTATGTTTTTATATATGCTAAGATTTGTGTGATACTTAATTAAGTGATACATTACATTATAGTATCATATACCCTTGCTATGTATAAAACCTATACAGAGTAGTTATCCAGTGCTTTGTGCTACCAGCTTGATTACACATAATTGAATGTATACCCTCTACAGGTTAAGTGCTGATCGTTTGGAAGCAATCAGTTCCTTTAACAGTCCTGTGTAGGAATAAAATCTTTCCTTCAGTTCAACACAGTCCAAATGTGCCATGAAAAGGTTACAACATTGTCCAGGGTATCGTTTGTAGACAAATTCTAAAGTGTCATTGCCAAGTAAAACTGATAATAAATATTGAAGTGTACCTTAGAACTGAACCAAACCTACTGGTAGTACAGCCCACCTGTGTTTTAGCTTTGGTCCGGAACACACAACCCTTGCTCTGTGACTCCCAACTCTCTGTGACAATACAATGTTACTGGTCTGTTTGCCTGTTGGGATCGTCACTGTACATACTCTTTTGGGGGAGGTCATTATAGTCCTGATATCAAGCCTTCACAGAACACATCAATGCGTGGACAAAAAACAGATTTACATTGGAAGAGGTACAAAACACAACTACTGGCTTCTTGTCTGCATGGTAGAATTCAGAGAGAATGGTCAAATAGAGGTTTCAAAAACAAAAACCCACACAGACCAGCACTTATTGTTTGACCTCCCCCACCCTTTAGGTACAAGCTGGGTGCATCAGACCCTATACAAGCAGAGAACATCCCACTGGCACAGAGGTAAAGGCAATGGAAATTAAACATCTCAACGAAGCTCTTAAACGTGGATATCAAGACTAAGCATTTGTCAAACAAAACATAAAGAGGAAGAAAAATCATAAATGCCACTAGTGAAGGTCAGAAAAACAAACAGAAGAAATAAATTGTCATCATTCAAACCCTAGTCTTTACCGCCCATAGCTTTAGTCATAGCTTTAAACCCATAGCTTTAGTCATAGCTTTAAACCCTAGTCTTTACCGCCCATA
>JAACNH010005219.1:0-21050 GCA_019447015.1 Hymenochirus boettgeri | reverse complement strand
TGAATACAACAGATACACATTAGTAAAGAATCGCAATTATAAAGCAATCACAGTAATAAAGGAATCGCTTTAGTAAAGAATAGAAAATAGTGTGCGGTTCCGTGTTGATTTCAATATCATTCAAGTCAATCATTTTATCTAACAAGTTGATTGAAATGAAAAAGGATCTAAGACAAATTGACCCATGTATGGAAACCTTAAGTGTCTTGTGCCAGCAAACAATAAGTGACAATAAAGTTATACTGTACAACTGGATAGCAGAGAAAGGCAATGTAGACAAGCAAACTAGTGCCACTAGTAGTGTCCCCTCTAATGTTACCAAACCAGTAAGGGAAGGACAATTATACATTCTTACTGTACACATGAATTACTGTAGGTAACCCAGCTGAATTACATTTTCCTAATGACCTTATAACTCGGTGAGCATGTGTAAAATAACAAATCACTTAAAGTAAAACTAAAATATCCTACCATATCAATGTTACTTGGTCCCCTATTTTTGCCACAAAAAAAGTGTCATATGTGAGTAATGAGTCCCTCCAACATTTCTTTTAATAAGGTACACTGATGAAAAAAGCATTGTGTTAGAGCAGGTTCCCTGCATTATCTCCCCTCTATGTACTCTTATGTGTACTTCTGTGTTGGAGAGTATGTAATATGCAGGTATCCCACTTTCTGGGGTGGTCTCCCTCAATACCACCTAAGACTCCCGCGACTGAGAGGAGACTGGAGTCTCCTCCTCAGTCACACCCACTTTTTATGACGATGCTCTGGGAATGCCCCTAACTCCTCCCTAACCCCGCCTCCCACCAACCACACCACGCCCTCCATCGTCACACCCTTTCCCCACCCTGCCTGGAAGCCTGAAAGGGAAGGGTGGGATGTCTGTAATATGCCCCCTGGTACCCATTACTTGTAAGACCATTTACATGTGTTATTTATTGGTGATGTGCTGCAAATGCTAATTTGTGTTCCAGTCTGGATGGTTCACACTTCACATAATCACATGAGCTCAGGTAAACAGGAAGTACTAAAAGTAGTTTCTTTTCTGAGCAGGTTTGACCAACCACACCCAGTTGAAAGGCTGCCTGAGCAGTCAATTAGTGAGGCAGTGTTCATTAAATGTATTATTATCACTTGATATAAAATAATTATTATTATGTGCAATATTAACAGTTATTTAGCAATTACTTTTAAATTAATTGTATTTTCTGATCATCTGGTGTAGCAAAATATTGCCACAGGCTTGGGTGTGCATTACATGTTGTGGGTTGTAGGTGTCTATATTTGGATAAGCAAGCAAAAGACTTGTTGTGGCACGGTCTGTGATCCATGCTAAATCTTGGTGCATACAGTGCAGCCCATTGGAAGCTGACTTATCATCGGCTATAAAAATTGCTACACAGATTCCTGACAATCGCTTAATACAGTACATACAGTTAATTGGGTGGTCAGCAAAATTCACAGCCACTTCGATATCTCGTGGTCGGCGTTAAGATTGGACAAGTTTTTTTTGACACACAATAGGCTGATCTGTGCTGTATGCACCTAGCTTAAAATGTTTTTTTTTTATTTATTGGAGGTGTTTTACTGCATTTGAAGTACATACTGTGAGCCATTTTTCTATGCTGTATGTAATTGCCATGATACCTCATTTAAAAATGAAGCCTGAGGCTGCTAGCACACATGACATTTAATATTTAGTAATAGTTCTAAGCTAGTGGATTATGGGCCACTCTAACTTGGCCATGTATAAGACTGCCCAGTAGCCTATGTGCAGATTTTGATTAACAATTTTAAAATAATCCAATTGGGGCTGCTGCCCTTAATCAGAATGATGTGCATTTGTATATTAGCAACACATCACTTAATACAAATGGCTGCCGCATAGTGAGTCATGTAAACAATCAAAAAAGGCTCTGTGCAGGTCAATTCTTGCTTACATGGGGAATCATCTGAACTTATTGTTCGTTTTCTATTAATATTTTATAAAGAGCCTATATTAGGGTTGCCTTATTTTACAGTAGAGAATACGCTAAGTAGAGCTTATTCTTGCAGTGAGTGTATCGTATTAACTGTTGGCCATCCCCTGATTTAGATGAGTGATTCGGTTTCATTAAGGATGATGCCCCCTGCACCCCAAATGAAAGCCCATCCAAGTCCCCTGGTTGACATCTTTAACAACCCAGCAGTTACAAACAAGCCAATCAGTGAGAAGCCAAAACCTTCACCAGGTAATTTAGTTGTCGCATATTCTTAATTAAATCATGTATAATCAAGTATTGGTATGTACTTTCATCTTTGCTCCCTTCTTTCATTCAGTCTTCCTTTCCTTTAATCTGCAAGCCTGTACATTAAGCCATTAAAGAGCTGTTACTGATGTGCCTGTAATTCATTTTAATGCATTTTTGTCAAAGTTAAAGGGATACTGTCATCATACCTAAAATCTCCTGCTAACCTCTAATTATTCATGACTTTTACTGTTAAATAAACTAAAATCACAACATTTATTGTAGGACACCAACTGTGTGCAGTCCAACTGCCAACCTGATCAGTATTAGATTCACCTTGATTTATTTGCTGTAAAACTATTGAGTAGTGATAACCTATTAAGATTCCCTTCCCACCCAATGCTAGTGTGTGCTACAGCTAATTCCTTCATTTAAGCTACTGTATCTTTTAAATGCAAACCAGTTTAGCCTTTTCTATATAGTAAATGTATTTCTGTAAGTGTATTTCTGCCCTTTGGCATCCAATTCCCATTGGCCGTTTCATTACAATACATTTTATTTCCTGTTAGAGTTGTTAAAGTGATAGTAATTAAGGCTGGATATTGTGTGTTATTTTGGCATTTGGTCAGAATATTGGTGGTACGTTTTTCTCCACAACCAACCAGTGTCAATTAATCAGAAGAAAGTTCCATCAGACTTGTTGGTAAATTTCGTACGATCATGCAGTCTGCTATGGGCCACACAGTTGTAGCAAAATATCTGTTTTTCTCCAGGACTGACAGTATTTTGGCTTGGTCGAAATACTGGTTGGAATATTGACCCTTGAGTACCCAGCCTGAAAAGTAGAGCTGGCACTTGTTCTTGGTAGCGGAAGGGGAATAAGGGAGTTTGTGAAAATACATAAAGATACCTGTATTGAGTGTGTGAATAATGAGAGCAGTGTGTAGGCCTTACGCTTAAGAAATCTGCACTAATGAAAATCAATTGCCAAAGACAAAATGGTATCAAATTCAATAATACAGGGAAACAGTAGGAATTCTGTTGAATCTAAAGGAAAATAGAATATAAATAAATAACACTGCACAGTTCAGCTATTTAGCTTCTTCGTTTACATGAGTCTTCGGTTGGCAATGTTATGGTTTGCAAATTCACCTTTAGAACTACAGCTGTTGCAGGAATTCTGGGAACAGGGGTGCCCAACCTGCAGCCTTCCAGATGTTTTGAGAACTAAACCTACCAGCATTCCGTGATAGCAGAATGCTGGGAGTTTGGTTTTTTTATACATCTGGAGGGCTGCAGGTTGGACACTGCTGTGAAAGTTTCCTGGCTCCATATGACATCTATTTTGTATTAGTAACACGGTTACAAAGGTTTGGTTGTCTATAAATCCAGGTTTTTACTGTGATTTTTATCTTACAGAAGACGGAACTTTCCCCCGCTCAATGTCAGTAGCATCAGGTCTGAATCAAATGACAAAACGAAAAGTAAAAACCATTTTCCCTCATACCGGGAATAGCAAGACCCTGCTGAGCTTTGCACAAGGAGACATTGTCACTCTTCTGATTCCAGAGGAAAAAGATGGCTGGATGTACGGAGAGCATGAGGTCACGAAAATGTGAGTATTAACCAAACTTCTATTTAATTGGCAAGGTAATTGGGGACATAACAACCCAGTAAAACTAGTTGGGGGGATCTAAGGTCTGTAAGTAACTTTACAGTGATTTTCTTCTGGCGGTTGGGGATGGGATGCCCTTTAAAAACATATATATAGCAATCTGCCTTTTTATATCTGCCACATACCATTATCTTTATTTGTTCAGGTAACTTTTTTAAAGCTATATAGCAGTCTGACCCCACACCCAGGATAGTTACTGTGTTACCTATCTCCTTGATAACGTTCTGGATATTCTCCCAGGTTTCCTCACAGCTTTGTCCACTGTCCTAAAAAGAAAAACTGTGTGAACACATCCTATAGCTGGTTGTGCTGTGGTGTTGGTAATGGGTAGAAAGGGACTAGTTACACTACATAAATATATTTGCAGCTTCAGAGTGAATGTGTCTTACTTGAGTGCACCCTAAACCTTATCACTAGAAATAGTCAAAAAACATACTGAATACATTATTCTATCTTTTTGTTTCTGTCTCTATATGCCCTGAGTAAGCCATTGCATGTATTCCTTTAATGACAGTCTGTGTAGCCTAATTGTGTTTTCTCCTTCCTTGCCTTTCATGTTCCCCTGGCTTTTTATTCTTCCCTTTTGACCCAGGTGCCTGAAATCTTCCCCACCCCCCCCCCCTGAAACATGAATTAATTAAAACAAAACTTTAAATTTGACTTGTAAATAAATAAACCAAGCTTAATTTAAGTACATCTATAAATATATGTAAATATACTGTTAATATTAGGGATAGTGGTAATCGGAATGTATTGTACCCTTTGCAGTCGAGGTTGGTTTCCAACATCGTACACAAAGCCGCTGGAAGAGAATGAGAGAGAACCATTTAAAGTGCCAAGGTAATGCAAACTGGAATATTATTTATTACTTTGTTTTACCACCAAATATTATTATTATTATTATTGTGGATTTATATAGCGCCAACATCTTCCGTAGAGCTTTACAATTACATTTATACATTCACATCAGGCCCTGTTCTGAAGAGCTTACAATTTAAGCACATTTATTTGACACATACAACCTATCAGTATGTCTTAATGATTATAACCGGAGTGCCTGGAGGAAACCCACGCAAGCACAGGGAGAACATATTAACTCCTTGCAGATGTGTCCAAGGGTGGAATCGAACTTACAACTCCAGCGCTGCAAGGCATCAGTGCTAACTACTGAGCCACCGTGGTTAGCACTGCTGCCTTGCAGCACTGACGTCATAGCAGTTTAAATGCTAAGTGCAGCCACATGACAAGGCCCAGCCACAATAAGGGCAATGTAAATTATGCTTACAGCTTGTGGCTAGTTTGGGTACCCTTGTATTGACTCCCCATACCAATGGCTATGTCTTTGTCTTTCCTCTGCTCACTGCCTGTACAAGGGCAAAAGTACAATAATGTGATATTGATGGATCAGTCATTGCTGTGTCCTTTATATTGATGTTTATAAAGCAAACATTGTTAATGCCTCTTGTGATATGGCAAAGCTGTAAACATTGCTGGATAAGAGTCTCTCATCAGTAGCTCCTTTTGCAAATTACCCTGCTTAGAAAGCAATAGACTGAACTAATTGGAAATTGTAATAATACTCGTCCACTTAAAAATGATAAGGTGAATCTTTTTTTCAAGAAATGTAGTCAATGTACAGCAAGGACAGGCCAGATGCCTGAAACCTACACCTCCCAGCATTTTCTGTGCTGTCATTCAAGATATGCTGAGAGTGAAGTTTTCAAAAATCTGAATGCCTATTTTCAATGTGTATCAATACTAAAAGAATATTTTGTACCAAACCAATAACTATTGGATCTCTTTTGCATTTTAGTACAACCCCAAGCCCAGCTCCAATTCGCAGTGTCAGCGCAGGAAATCTAGCTGAAAAGTCAGCGGTTGTTCTCCCAGAACCAGATTATCTGGAGCCAATGTCAGGAAACTATTCAGCCCCGCAGAGCAATTCCTTCCCTGCAACACTCCCTAAAGAGACTTCTGTGAGTACAATTCACTGCTTTATATGCAAACCAAGGAATGTCCAAAAACAAGAATGTTTTCCAGAATTACCGTAATTTGTATTATTAGCTTGTCTCAGTAATGCCTATTGTGAACAGTTTTTTTAAAAAATACATTTTAGGGGAAAAAAACCTTTTTAAATAAAAAAAATTTTTTTAAATGAATTTAGTGATAAGAAAATCGGCCTTTCATGAAAATTCCAGTCCTAATTATAAACCATGAAAATCTAATGAAACCGAGCGTCTGTCGTGTTTCTGTGAGTTATGGTTCCTGAGAAATTTGTAGATAATGCTGTGTTTTGTTCAGCTAAATGCCCCTTTTGTTGCCCACTGGGCCACCATTTTCCAAGCAGTCAAACACATTCCATAGTTAAGTAAATATGACAGCCTGGTAGGGAAGCTGGTACCGATTGAGATTTGCAGTGTTTGCAGATTTATCTTTTCTTACCTTCTTCAATAATAAATATGTGCTGGCATGTGATTGGCCAATAGTGTAAAGGGGTGAGACTTTAATTATAAACAGCTTACAGTTTTCTTCAAACATCTCAGGAAACAAAGCATGAGAGACAACTAATTTTAATTAATTCATTCTGATCTAGCAATAGATTAAAAGGAACATTTCCTTTTAGATTAATTTGTGTCTGCTGTGAACTTTGTATGGTATGCGATGGGTGCCTTAATTAAGCAAAGTGTCTATTTAATGTGGTTATGGCTATTGCTAATGGTGTCACATTAGATGTTGCCTGTTTACCATTAAAATCAGTTTATTTCCTCCAAGGAGTCATTCAAAGTTTTTATAGCAGAATAAGTTCTTGCTTTTTCCATGAGAATGTTAGCTTCCCCACATAACAAGAAGTATATGTTTGCTGCTCCTGTGTCTGTCTGGGTGCAAAGTAATTAAAAGTAATAGTAGATTGGGTTACTTCCACGCTATGGTGTGGTAGGGAATGTCTACTTGAGTAGGGTGGCTGAACTGCAAGTTGTCCACTGAATTGTTTATAAAATCAGTATCTTGCTTGTGCTTGGGGGTATGGGTAGGGGAAGGGTTAAAACAAAAAGTAAAAAATAAATAAGTTAAGATCAAGATCTCTGTAAAAAATCAGTTTAAAATGACACTTCCATATATTAAAATTCTTAAAACACTCACTTGTGCCTATCCACCACTAGGAGCACTGCGGGGTTTACTCTGTGCTGTTCTGATGCTTGCTTGGTCTGTGTAGCTCCCAAAAACCTCCTCTGCACACAGGAATAAGTTTGCCAACAAATTTATTATAGCAATTAAAAACAATAAAAAGCACTAAAGAACCTTGCAGAAACAGTCCATTAGCCCCTTTAACTCGTGGTGGTCTTGTGGTGAGGTATAATCCACTTAGTAATGGCTTGTGAGGTTTTTGGGAGCTACACAGACCAAGCAAGCATCAGAACAGCACAGAGTAAACCCCGCAGTGTCCCTAGTGGTGGATAGGCACAAGTGATTCTTAAGAATTTTAATATATGGAAGTGTCATTTTAAACTGATTTTTTACAGAGATCTTGATCTTAACTTATTTATTTTTTACTTGTTTTAACCATTCCACAACCCATGCCCCCAAGAGCCAGCAAGATACTTTTAAAGATTTTATAAATTTGTGCAAAAGCTTTGCTGCAATCTAGTAAAATAAGGACATGTTTAGTAATACAGTCAACCTTTTAGTTTTAGCTTTACGTTTCATGGTGAACAAGCAATGACAGAAGCAGTATTGATGTGTACTAGATAGTCTTAAACAACCACTTTTTATTATATTTAGGAGACAAGGCAGCTATATAACAGAGCATAACATAGCATAAAAATGGAGCAGAGCCTTCTTATAACAGGAAGCATCTTGCAGTCTCATGCTATATGAATAGCATTGCCCACAAAGTCTAAGAAACAAGAAGTAATTTATTACTCCCAGGTTCCCCAGAGTAAGGGGCAGAAATGTGCAAAACAACTCTTTTATGCCCTATGGCTAATGCATGTGTCCCAGTGTTTTCCCCAGAATTTTTTTCCAGCCGGGTGGCATGAAAAAGTAGCCGGGTGGGGTGGGACGGGGAAATTTGGTGGTGGGGAAAAATGTGCACTGCATCATGCTCATTATATAGGACAGGGATGTCTAACTTTCATCCCACTAGATGTTTGAAAACTATGACTCCCAGCATTCTGTGGTTACCCACTTCTGAAGGTAACCCATGTAACAAGGCAGCACAAGCACATGTGCCACCCTTTTGTGGCCTTGGGGATCTTGGAAAAGCTAGTAAACATGCGCTAAAATAATCTTACAAGTGTAAAATATGGGTCTGGACTGGGCAGTATTGGCGGGAGTTTTTACTGACCTATTGGCACATATTAAACCTAGATATAAAGTTCTCTCAAGGAATTTTTTCCAGCCGGGTGGCAAGAAAAAGTAGCCGGGTGGGCCGCCCGGCTAAAAGACCTTAGGGAGAACACTGTGTCCAGAACCGCTGGCTTATTAACAGCCTATGGTATAGAGCCAATCTCATCAGGGCAAGATGCAGATTCATGGCTCTATGGGGTAGGACTTGGGGGCACAATAGACAAGGCAGCTATATACCTTAAAGGGGAATCAATCTATAGTGGAATTTTTTTTTTTAATTTTTTTTTATGTGTTCTATAATTCCTTTATTTTCTTCAGTTTCCTCCTCTGTCCCGAGATATATAAGTTAAATAAGTCAAGATTTCAATACACCACTCCTGCTTGAGCTATCAATCAAATCCACCAACAGCATGCTGGTGTAGTGTGTAGGCTTACACAAGTTTTACAGCAAGTCTCCCAATGACTCCTTCCTACTTACTTTGCTTGAATGCTTGGCAAATAGTGGGTTAAAAACAGAAGTAAAGAGAAGCTTTAAGTTTTCACTAATTTATTGCCTGTCAAAGGGAGATCGGGCTGCAGTGATAAGGCAGGACTCTTGTCTATTCTAACTCACCCCCCTCCCACTCCCTATTTAGCATGTATCTGCAGAACAACAGAGACACTTCCTCTCTACAGGCTTACATACGGAGGTTTTTTGTTTGTTTACAAAGGTTAGAGGATTGATGTGCATGATATAAATTAGGGGAGGGGGAGGGGGGAGCTCTGCATTAAACAAAGCAGAGCCTTTTTATAACAGGAGGTATCTTTCAGTCTCATGCTATATGAATAGCATTGCCCACAAAATCTCAGAAACAAGAAATAATTTCTTACTCTCAGGTTCCCCAAAGTAAGGGGCAGAGATATGTAAAATTTACAGTTTGTAACAATCTACACCAGTGATATCAAACCTGTAATGCCATGGTTTGACATCACTGATCTTCTCTATAGTTATACATCCAACATTATCAGACTGTGGCAGACACAGAAAGTGAACTATTTCTTTATTGCATTAATTGAAGAACGGGAGGAGCTATGCATTACCTCCCGTTCTTCAATTAATCTAACAGGAGCTAGGAGCGAAGGTAAAGAACTTACCCTCCCAGGCAATCCACCGCTGGCTCCACTGACATGTCTCTATAGTTAAGTAAAACCAGAAACAGTCGGGACTTAACTATGGCACGCATGCATTCGGGACCTGTCAGAGGAGCCAGTGGTGGATTGCCTGGGAGGGTAAGTTCTTTACCTTCGCTCCTAGCTCCTGTTAGATTAATTGAAGAACAGGAGGAAAGGCATAGCTTCTTTACTCCCAGTTCTTCAGTTTATGCAATAAAGGAATAGTTCACTTTCTGAGTATTTTACCCATAAGAGAACAGGATTTTATACTGGAATATAATTATATGTAGATGTAGAGTTACCCACATTGGTTATATTCAAATTCTAAGGCCGCTAGTTTGACTATAATCAAACGGACTGTAATCAAAATTAGGCAACAAAGTATTCACCACCAAAAATTGGAGGCACACCCTAAATCTCTGTTATGTTTGAGAAGCCCTGACCTAACTATGCAAGGGAATTAGTTAATACTAGCAAACCCCACGGCGCACGCACATTGCACGGGCACACTATGCCCCCGGCGTATGTCTTCCCGTGTGCACGTCCTCCAGTAGAAAAAATAAATAGAGCTTTCAGAAGTTTAAAGATATAATCTTTTACATTTTTTTGAGATTTTCATGTTTGGATGTAACTGTATTGTTGCCGTTTCTTCAGAAACGTAATAAAAATGAATGGAACTAAAATATATGCAAATATATTTTAGATGCAAATATATGACTTTTATTCAAATGGACTGTGCCTTTTTACGTTGCTGTAAGCAATATTAAATACATCTTTGGTGGTCATTGGTTTATGTTGCTCTATGTTAACCCCCTCCCCGACAGAGAAGGTTACACCCCGGCCCACACACCAAATTTGTTATTGTTACCTTCAGCAAAATCATTACTTATAGACCCCAATCCCTCACCAAATGGTAGAAATCTCCTCTGCTGCCGTAGAGAAGCAGAGAAGGCTTCTCGGGAAACAAAGGCAGTAATTGGCTGTGAAAACTGCAAAGAAGACAGCAGCATTGTGGGGAGGGCTCGGGCTGTGTCAGTAATGATAGAATCATTTTTGCTAGGTAAGTATTGTGAGCTTTGTCAGAGGGGGGCTTAACCTTTTGGGGTTTTTGTCATATCTTTATAAGTGGTGTTCTATGGATTTAATTTGACCTTTTCTTTTATTAATGATAAATATAAATATTATTTATTTGGACTCCAGGGCTTCCTACCCATCCTGCAAAATCCAGTGGTTGAAGCCTGGGGGTCAGTAAGGCGTTTTCTTACCAGGGTTTTTTTTGAGCGGTCACCATTGACAAAACTTACATTTCTGTTTTCCTACTACTGAACATCTGGATCTGCTCTGAAAACGCTGTAACACCTTTCATGGGAAAGTAGCGTTAGGGTGTCTGGCAGATCAGAATGCTGTATAAGCAGCCATTTTATTTTTAGATGTACACACCATTGTCCACAACAGCACCTTAATGTTCCTCTATAAATCTTTTATGTACTGTACATAAAAGTGCAGTTACGAATTTTGCATTGTTCCTTTTTGGCAGGAGAAATAAGAGGTCAGATTGTCCTGAGCCTGTTCTTATTCTCGGTAATACCGAACATAATCTTATCTGATGTGCCACTACAGAATTACAATGGTGTTTATCCCAAAACGGTCTCTAGTAGCGTGATGCACACAAAGGGAACACCAGTGGCAAGCGCAGGATTTTTAAGGGGGGGTTCCTAAATGGGTTACCACTGAACAAGCCCAGAAGGAGGTTTATGACCAAATACATTCATGTGCTCTGTTATATATGGATCATATAATATTATATATATTCTCTAGTTGCCATGATTAGCATTACAGTTGGCCAATACAAATATTCCCTTTACTTTTGTTATAAAGTATATATTTATTAAGGCTGGGTACACACAAACCAACAGATTTTTCTGTGTATTGGTGATTTCTGCGCCGGCAGGGAACGCTGTGGTCCATAGGAGACATTTGCTGTGGCCGACCACTATATAGCAGCGAAAGGTCGGGACGGAATTTGTCTGTGTGTCCTCAGCCTAATGTTTTACTGATAAATCCACATTTACACTACATTACCACAGTGGATCTGACAGAATTTGCAGTAGAAGCCGACAACATCGGACCATGTATGGGCACATTGAACAATTATTCTTTATAAAGGGTATATGGAACAATCACTCCTGTGTATGCATATATTATATATATATATTGACAGTCAGCTATACAACCACCTCCAGGATTTCCTAATGTCCCTATTCCTGCTCACCAAGCTCCATCACAATGTAGTAAGTACAGTAAGTAATGAATATAAACCCAGTCTCAGCAATCACCTCACGCAGCTGCAGGGTTAAAATTGATACAGATCTCTATGCTGCTGTCAATCACAGGGCAGACTGGATACATTTTTGAAACATACAAATGCTGTTTCTCACTCACAGCTCAATTATCAATGTAACAGTCTATGGACACCAGGAGATGTGTAACAGCACACTGCACTGAGCAGGCAGAAAGGGGGGATTCCAGGCACCAGTAATCCCCCCCAAACATGCCCCTGAACACGCTAAATATGTGGTTAAAACAAAATGACTGTGAACCACAGCAGTGAACACCACAAAATGCCCAGTTCACCATAGGAAACCCAACTGGGAAATCACAATCATGTGGGAATTCTGGGAGTGTGGAATTATTTCTGGTTTGCTGGATAAGCTGAGCAATGTTATTTATAGGGCGAGACTGTAAAGTAACTACTGCTGCAAAGTAATTAACGTTTTTTTCTTGGAGTAAAAACCATACAAGTACCATGTGTAGCATAAATACAAGGCTGAGGTGAAGATTTTAATATAGGCTGTTATGCTTTCATTGCATATAAACCCATATTCAGTTATAGGTTAAGTTAGGAAAGTTTTTCCATGTACTCACTTCGACACACATGTGGGCTTGGGTGTAAGCTACCCCATGCCTAACGCTTCATTGTCTATTTTCCTTAAACAGGATCTATTTTCCTAACCAATGTGCAATGCTTGAAAAATGGACTCACCCTTCCATTGTAGCGTTTTGAGCGCGGGATAGAGCTCGAAACGCGTCAGGTGTTGGAATATTTTTAATTTATGTAAAATAAAGCTGTTTTTATGAGAGAAAACCTTGCTGTTGGCGAATTGAAAGGAGTGCGGGTCTTACCTTTTCTCACAGAACTAGCGCATACCATGTGGAGCACCTATTCTGACATGACTATAAAAATATACTGTTCAAAACACATGGCATCATTTATGAACTACCTTCTTTAGCCGGTATATCAAACCTGCAGACAACCAGATGTCTTGAAAAATTCAACTTCCAGCACTCCCAGTGGGCCATTAGTTTGGGTTGTTGATGAGTTGACCCAGCAGATCATCAATGAAGCCCTACTGACATCCAAACACCATCCAAAAGTCAACCAAAATTGACGTTCATCTAACACTCGTGCATTGTGGGTCAGGCCTACAATCACGTGTGTATGGAGCTTTAAGGCAGGGTCCCACTTAGCCAGTAATAGCAAATGGTACTGTCCCCATTATGTACGCTAAGTTCCTATCTGATATCGAAAAACGTGTTCACCATTATTGATGCAGATCATAATCATACAGTATTAAAGGAATAGTTCACTGCAATAGTGAACTATCCCTTTTCTACATTGATTGAAGCCTGGGAGGTTAAGAAGCTATCCCTTACCTCCCGTTCTTCAATCAATGTTTAGATAGCCAGGAACGAACTTCTGAAAATCTTAGCTTTCACGCGATCCAGCAGGGCCGATCTGACAGTTCCCGACTGTTCCTGCTTCTGTTACGCTATAACGCGCATGCCCGATAATGTGCGTTATAGTGTAACAGAAGCAGGAAGCAGTCGGGAACTGTCAGAGCGGCCACGCTGGATCCCGTGAAAGGTAAGATTTTCAGAAGTTCGTTCCTGGCTATCTAAACATTGATTGAAGAACAGGAGGTAAGGCATAGCTTCTTAAACTCCCGGGCTTCAATCAATGTAGAAAAGGAAAAGTTCACTATTGCAGTGAACTATTCCTTTAATATTAGGAAATGCAACACATTGAGAAACATGCCCAGTGGGGCCTCGGCCCAGGGGTGTTGTCCCAAGGTTAAACAGGAATACCCTAATGACAAATAAAATGAGACAGAGCTCATGAACTACTTACCTGCTGACTGCTGCTGACCTACCAAAGACAACAGACACCTCTCGCCATACCCAATATAGACAGACACAAATAGCGCTATCATCAGTGAGAGATACAGTAAACTGTTGGTTAGCAATCATAGATTTCATGTAGCCATTAAAATTTAGCTTTAGTTTTCCTTTAAAAAAAAATATGTACACTGGGAAATTATTTTTTTTTAATTGCCCATTATTGTAAATAATTCTTTCCAGCTATAACTGTGCCATTTTGTGTTGATGTGTCCCCTATTTCTTTAGATATCCAATCTGAAACATCTTACATTTCAGATGTCAATCAAGAGTCTTACAGGGTTATTCAATAAAAGTTCTTATCGTTAAAAATGAGGCTAATTTTGCCCCAACCAATCAGATGTTAGCTTTTAAATGATAAATAAGATCTGCATGGTTGGGGCAAAATTAGCACCATTTTAAACGATAAGAACTTTTATTGAATCTCCCTGGTTGTGTTATAAACTTTTTTCTTATGTATAGTTTTGCTGTAGCTGAAAAGGGTGACAGTTGGTACGTGAACTGCATGGTGGGAAATTCCCTCTCCCAATGCTGCCTCATAGGGATTACTGAGCAGGGGGCTGAGGGACTGAGCTTGAGCAAAACAAGTAATGTATTGAAGTCATGCAGAAACATAAACATATCTGAGTAAGTTCTACTTACATGTATTCATTTATAGATTGAAAGGAGGCAAAGTCATTTATTCCGTGTACAATTCCTTTAAGCAGTCCCTTTTCAGTTGTATTCAATGCTTACTGCTAAACATTCTCAGACTGGCAATGCAAATCCCTGTTGCTACATGTTTTTAATCCTGCAATTTATAGTTATACAATATAAAAGTTAACAGTCACTTTTACATCATCTATTAAATCAGTGTAATGTTTATTGACAATATTAAAATGATTTAACTATAAATCCGTATATATGAGATTAGTGTGAAATACTTTCACCTTCCAGATTATAGTGTAGAATGACACCTCTGGCTTTGTGACAGCACACAGAATGGAGAACACTGGCTCTGTGTATTGCCTTCACAAATCAATTACAGTATTCTTAATTCTACTGCCACCCTGAGGATAAGCAATATAATTACACATAGAAGCATTTAAAAGTTCAGTGGAAATTATCAATGTTTGTTAAATTGTTAGTTTGTGTAATGCATGCTTAGTTATTCTACATATTCTCTCCTATTTTGAAAAATCAGTTGATTTCATACCCTTTGCTGTTTCCTGCTGTTGACATTAGGGAGCTGACATTTCAGGTTCTAACGGTCCTTCTTCTTCCCAGGATGCACCACATCCTTGGAATGTTCCTAACAGTAATTTCTACTGATTGGCTGTTGGATGGGTCAAAGATGCTCAGATCTCTACTGAGCAACTGAATCAACCCAGGCGCTGGGTCAAGAGCAAGACCATAACAGTCTCTACTGGGGGTCCTGCAAACAGGAAGTCAGTATTTCGGTTGCATTTATTTATACACAGACAAAATGGTGAATGGGCAGATTAAGGTCATTGGGATGGAAAAATACTGCTCTTTTTTCTCCTTTAACATAGTTTGCATGGATATAAACAGTTGAAACATAAAACAGCAGCTAATTGGAAATGTGTTTATTGGCCTTGGTTATTTAATAGGCATAGTTAATAAGTAATGTTCATTGTTTTGTGTTTTTCAGAAACCGACTTCCAATGGGCTCATGAAACATCCATTTCTCAGGTAAATAATAACCATTTATTTTCTGGCTTTTCCTGTTTAAATGTCCACCCTACCTTAACTTTCATATGGATGACCAGGGCCCCCCAAACCCTAATCTTGCAATACTTCCCTTTGTGCCTACGCAGAAATCCAGTAGCCAATGTTCCCTCTAAAATACAATCGTCTGTGCACATACAAAGTGAAAGTTTGTAAGTAACACAACGCATGCACGTTTTGTGTGTGCGCGGGCCTGCAGAGTTGTATGTTGGGAAAAATTAGAGACCACCGTTACCCATTAATTTGTTTTCCCTATGGAGAATTCCTCTATATAGACAGGCACTGTGGCAGCTTACACTTATACACAGGCACCACTTATAGGTACACACTTATTATAGAGTAAACTGACTTTGGTAAAAAAAAAAAAAAATTATAAAGCAAGGCAAAATCATGTGTTAAATTAGCAGCATATTTTAATCTGCACTTTTTGTGTTTGATCTAAAACTTGAATGTTCACTTTTGTGGGATTTGCACCATAATCATTTTCCAACTTTGCCATTTGTGCAACTTTGCAGAGTGAGATTGTGTAATCTGGGGGATTGGAGCAAGTTCTCCTACTTCCCAGAGAATTATACTTTAATTTAAAAAATGCTGCGGGGAACATGAACTGCGATATTGTGCAATGTTCCCGAGTTATCAATGGCACTGCTATGTGATAACGTAGCAAACTGCATGTAATGCACATCGATTTTGTGTGATGTCAACGCAATGTTGCGTTATCGCATAGCGGTGTCCATTGATTGTCAATGGCACCACTAACTGCCCCTAGTGTGAACCCTTAGCTTTTTAACCCTTGCAGGGGGGGGATTTACCTATATACATGTTTCTATTTGAGGGGTAAATTGCCCTTTAAAGTCTACTGTATATATTTACTTAAATGGTAATTCTTTGTTTTCTTCTGCAGTGGCGAGAATCCATTTTCAACTGTGAAACTCAGACCAACTGTAACCAATGACCGATCAGCGCCAATCATCCGATGAAAAGGACACGGCGATTTAATGGTTGTTAAGATATCAATATATATGTATCATTTCTTTACATTGCACAAGCTCTCCATTGTCCATTTTGTATTTTGCTTTCCATTTAAGGGACAGCCAGCTCCCGAATCCTAAACTATATTTTTCTACTCGAACACACTGTAAAGTTTCCTGTCGCTAGAGGAACAATGTATATTCTAGAAATTTATTTTTTTGGCAGTAGAGGGAATTTTCTTTCATTTTTTTCCCAATTGTTCTGCAAGGGAATTTTTTTGCACAAAATACAATGAATTACAGCATAACTCCAAGGGTCTCTCTTATGTATTTTACATTAGTTACTGAGAAAAGCTTTAACATGTGATGAGATATTCTCTGTAATTAACAACACAATCTATTGCATCTATAGTGATCTGAAAAAAGCAACCCCATAACCATTTTAAACAAAACTGCTGGACAGTGAATGACAGATCTGTTTCCAAGAGGCTCTGCAACAGTCTTGACACTACTTCCTACTTTACCTTTGTCTGGAAATTAGCAAAAAGCTGGCCATATACGACAAGATCAGGTGAACAATGGTGCATCCGATTGATAATCCCTAATTAACAATTGATCAGAAGTCGCAATCAATGTACCACCTTGCACAAGCAATCTTGGGTTGATTTCAGTGTTTTCAACCTTGATTTTAGCTTGAAATCTCAAGTTTGTCAGCTGCTGTTTGGATTGTCGTTTGACTAATCAACTTCCGATTCTGATTGGCTATCAGTCTATCAATTTTAGATTGAATCGATGAAATAAATCTTACAGTTATTCGCATATGGCTAGCCTAAGGGTTTACCTTCTGCTCTAATAAACATTACGTGTGTGGGCGCTGATTGGCTGATATACACCTTGATTAACAGATTCCAAATCTGCTAATTGTAATGGTTACTATGAACCTTTGTTTGTAATTTTACATAATACATGTAGTTATTTAAAATGTTATTTTAAAGGATTTTTTTTTTCTTTTGCACCTACTATATCTTTTGCCATTGTTGAATGGTTCCGTTCTCGCAAAACTTCAGAAAGTTTTTGGACTATTGATAAATTATTTGTTATGGGACAGGACGAACGCGAAATGCCTTTATGTAATATATATATATATATTGTAATATGCCTAAAACTGTAATGTTATAGATGGTATATTTCATTGGATTAAATCAGGTTAAAAATACGATACAAAAAAATTAAATAAAAAGTAAATATTCTCATACTAAATGTTGATTATTTTGTAATTAATGTCAATAAATTTTATTTATTAGCTTTCAGATCAAGACAAATATAAGTTATAGCCCACAACTGCTGATTAAATAGTAATTCCTAGCCAAACAGTAACTGTGTGAAATACCTAAAATCATTCACTACGGCAGCTACTTCAATTACTTTTGCATTTAGTCCCTCTCCCGTTAGTACAAGGAGATACAAACGATCGAATGGAACAGATCCTTCCAAGGGGTACAGCACAATAAGCATGCCTGAGTCAATGGTATGGGGAGGAGGAGATTTTAGAAGTGAACTGAATGTTAGGTGTATCTTTCATTAGAAATGACTTTGCATTATTTCATTCATTGTATTTATAGATAAGTTCAAAATCACATGTAGATAATTAGAAAATGTAATACATTTGTCATATAAACAGATATACATTGAGTGTGGGGTTGCATTTCACTCAGGGGCGTAGCTACCAGGGGAGCAGGAAGAGCAACCGCAGGGGTGCCCAGGAGCCAAGGTGGCCCCATCTTCTTATTTTTTGATTATGACGGATATAGCCTCTTCCAAGAAAATCACTGTGGATGAAGCAGATAGGGGCCCCATCATAGTTTTGCCGGGGGAAAGTGATTCCTAGTTACACTTTTCCCTACACACTTAGGGCTGGTTTGATGGCGTGATAACGTGCGTAAAAAGCACGCGTTTCACACGTGCATATAGGTTATCATGTATTTTACAGCACTTTGATAGTGTGAACAAAGCCATTAGGATATAAGAATAGTGCAGTACACAGTTACTCAGGTCCAGACATGAGCTTGCCAGACTCAAAATGTTAAAATCCAAAAATACAATTCCCTGTGTTAATACCTAAATATTGTAATAAAACCGCTTTTTATTTTTCTCTTCTATGCAAAACTGTTGCTCAATCCTTGTGTATTACTGATCTTGCTTATTGGAATTGCCTAGCCGAAATCAAAAGATCCATGTTAAAAAAACATACATATTTTTCCTGTTTTTTATTCTGATGTATAAAGATTTTTTTACATAAGAGAATATAGAGAAATCCAGTGTGTAGTTTCATTTCAGTAGTTGTAAAAGTGAGATTTTTTTTGTGCAGTTTACAACTAGATTCAAGTGCAAATTACTTTCCTCCTACGTACCGAGTGATTTTAAGGGACAGATGAATTTCACTTTGTGGCCCTTGGTATGGTATCAATTTTAATGCAAGACATTCCACTATCATTTATTTTGCTTAGACAAAGCAAATGTTCGTATTTCTGAATCACCATGGCCTTTTCTTTATTCCATATAGAGGGGTAGGAGTCTTCCTGACTAATGGCATTAGAAGTTCAAGCAGATTGTTAGTACTCCGCAGAATTAAAGAGATGATTTGTACACATGCTACTGGTTTTGAAACTGTGAGATACAGTTGCTAGTAATAAATAGCACAATCCATTTAGGGTCGGTTATATTTTAGGGTTATATGCATAAAGCCTGTTTGGTATGATAGAAACAAAATCTCCAAAAATGCAAAAAAAAGGAGGGCAAAGTTTGTCTGAAACGTTGCTATGTTTTTGTGCTCTAACGTGTAAGTAAATCACTTTTTACGAATACCAACATCTGGTTTATTTTTTGCATTTTTTTTTTAGATTTTGGAAAATTTTGAACCTTATGGTGGTCAGACATTTGTCGATATTAATGGGCAATCGCGGACGATAATATTGATTGCACAAACTTTGTCTGGTCTGATCACAAAATCAGGCCCATTTTGTCTACGGACACCATACATGGGGCAATTATCTCAATAGTATTGCAACATGTCTGGCCACCATTAGCCAGAGAGGAGTCACCCAGCACATATGTTAATGGTATGATATAAACATTCATTGCATTACAGGGCCGTGTTTCCTTTGGCCAGATATTTATGATCAATATAAAAGAACATTTCCCTCACATTGTTTTATTAATATCTGTAACCTGCTAAACTGGGAAACTTGTGATGTCATGGTCTTCCCACTGCTGCTTTGACCTCATATTCTAGGCTGCCAGAATTTGCCGCTATCAATCCAATAAGGAGCGAAAGCCTAATGTACCGTTACAAACACCACACAATCCATTTAATACTTTCCCCTCCTACAAGTACATTTTGGAAAACATGCAGTGTATAATTTAGTGTTTGTCTGTATTATTTAGCATTCTGTGTATATATTAAAGGGCAAGTCCCACCTCAAAATAAAAATGTATATGCTTAACCACGATCCATACCTCACCAACCCCCCACACACACCCCTAAACTGTCCTTTACACTAGACATGATTTTGTCAGTTTCTGGACAGAAATTTATGCTGAGGTGTGTTTTGTAAACGGATCAGATTGAACTAGTCCACTGCTGCAAGCATCTTTGTCCAGGAATGGAAGCATTTTAATTTAAAAGATAGGGAAAACGGACCACCCTAAAACAGACTGTCGATTTTGGTCCATTTTGGTCCATTTTGGTCAGTGTGTAGTGTGAATGAAGCCTAATAAAATGTTTGGGGGGGGGATCATGGTTAAGAATGTTTGTTCAGAGATTGAAGGTAACCTTTAATTGCTTTTTCTGGAAAGAACAAATGAATCGGGTACCATTATGTTTTGTTGAAGCAAGTTTGCATGTACTTTTCACTCTATGACTCAACATTCCATTTTAAAGACAGCCTTTTGAGGATGGACACCTATTGCTTGTGACACAAGTATATTTACCTTTTGCGCAATCCATCGCTGCAGAACTAAAAATCTCAGACCGCTTCCTGGTTCTAATTCTCTTTAGGGTGCATGCATAATATGCGCTATAGAGAATTAGAAAAGGAAGCAGTCAGAGATTTGGAGTTCTGCAGTGGTGGATTGAGCAAAAGGTAAATATACATAACTTCGGCCCTGGCTCCTGAGTTATTGATTGAAGAACGGGAGGTAAGGCATAGCTCCTTAACCTCCCGGGCTTCAATCAATACATTAAAGGAAAAGTTTACTTTAGGAGTGAACTATTCCTTTTAAAGGGCATGTTCACCCTCCTAAACCAACTTTGGGGGTAAGGTAGGTAACCCCTACCCACCCCCCGCAATATTTTTTTTAAAAAGTCCCCCTTATTATACTTGCACTGCCTTCTCTCCCGCGGTGTTCCATTCCGGCCTCCTTCTTGCAAGCAGGGGCCGAACCTCAGCCACGTCTGTGATTGGCTGAGAGGCAGCCAATCACAGACGTGGCTGATGTCACTAGAAACGCCACGGGAGAGAAGGCTCTGTAAGTACGGGGGGGAATTTGTGCGGGCAGGGGTTACTTACCTTCCCCCCAAAGGATTACACGCTAGGTGCAACGATGGCAGAGGATGGATCCAGATGGTGGTGGGGAGGTACTGCACATGCTCCAGATATTGATGAGGACAAGGAAACTGTGGATTCAGAAGCCTCACAGACAGCTTGGCTG
>JAACNH010005218.1:0-21057 GCA_019447015.1 Hymenochirus boettgeri | reverse complement strand
TAGATCAGAATCTCACTGAGCAACTGAATCTATGAGGTTCAACAAAGTTCGTGTGGAGGAGGAGAGAGACATTGTTTATAAAGTGACAGGAAACAGCTCCAGACAGGTTCCATTAGTGAAGTTAAACACTGCAAAAACATCATTGTTCAGACATGAACAGTGGAATGGGAGGAGCAGTGGGATATACTTAGTGACACCAGCTGAGTGATATTTGTATTATAATATTATTTAAAGCTGTTTTCTAATGCCATGTTATGGTTTTAAATGCATGATTTAAGAAAGATCTGCCGCCTTATTTCTCCAAGTAAACTGATGCCATGTGTTTTATGGGGTTGTTTAAGGTAAAAGGGGATTGGGTCCCAGAATCTACTGTCCCATGTCATCAAATTGGTGTATCTCGAAGTAGTGTTAAAACATTCCAAGTGTGCATTTCACTCTGTATATGATTATTGATTTAATCAGCAGAAAAACATTTTCTTCTAAACCTCTAATCGGTATTGAATATTTTGTGACATAACACTGTGACATTTCATATCTTCACAAAAACTGTTTTTTATA
This sequence comes from Hymenochirus boettgeri, assembly GCA_019447015.1. Lineage (NCBI taxonomy): Eukaryota > Metazoa > Chordata > Amphibia > Anura > Pipidae > Hymenochirus > Hymenochirus boettgeri. The sequence continues at coordinate 20,499 of JAACNH010005218.1, read as the reverse complement.
GAACTTTTCAACGAACAAATAAAGTAATCACATGAGAAGATCTAGTTCTTTTATAGGATATATGAGTAAAGAATGACACCTAGATACCTTGTTTTGATTTAATTTTCCTGCCTGTAGATTATTACTATAGCTTTTAGAACTGAATATTTTAATAAAGTAGCATTATGCCTAGAAACAGCAATTGTCCTCAACAACTCCAGTTACCTTACTTCAAAATGTAAAGAAACATATGTTATCTGCATTTACAGTATATCTGGCAAGGACGGCAAGTATTGTCCTAACATCTAGTACGATCTTATAACCTGTTTCCATCTCCTCATTCAACTGAATCATGGATCCCTTTTTCTAGGTCCTTTCACACAGAGGCTGCCGGCATTTTGTAAGCTTGTTCTGAGCAATCTGACGCTAATTTTTCCCTGGAGGCAAACATTGGAACCGCTCAGAAAACTGTACATGTGAAAGTAACAGTTACCTGGTTCCGGTGTTAATGATGTATTCTGTTATGGGTTTTACTTTGTGGCTTTAAAGCACTAAAGAACAATAGAGATGTCCGAATTTCGCAAATCCGGTCGCTCGAGGATCCGCGAATTTTAGAAAAAATTTGAAAATTCGAAAATCCCGAGTGGACCCATTCAAATGAAAAATATTCTCATAATTACGAGATTTCTTGTATTTTTGAATTTTCGAAAATACGAGAAATCTCGTAATTTCAAGGATATTTTTCATTTTAATGGGTCCGCTCGCGGATTTTCTAATTTTCTAATTTTTCCGAAAATTCGCGGGATCCTCGAGCGGACCGGATTTTGCGAAGTTTGGACATCTCTACTAGCCTCTTCTTTCTCTCCATTAACTGCGAGACTTTCTGAGCTCTGCGGAGGTTTGCTGAAGGACCTAATCCATTCTGATTGGTCAATTTTCAATGCTTGCAATCACATGTAAAGTAACCAATCTTATTTCAGAAAAAAAATTGGTTACCATAACCATGTGATCGCAAGCATTGAAAAATTGACCAGGTATGGAAATGGTCACAGAGACACAGTGGCAGCCACATAGTAGCACAAATGGAAAATTTAAGGCATATTTTTAAAAATGTTTTGAATAATAATTTTGAAATATTATACACATACCTATGCCTCATATTATAATATGGTTATGGAACTATGGTAAATTCTAATATTCCTATATTTTTAAATAAAGAGAAGAATTATTAATGCAGCAAAAGTCTACGGGCAGGAAAATATATTAAAGGTATACTATAACATGGGAGTGGTATTTATAAGTGGGTGTTGTTAAAATGTTGGTGGTGTGCTACACTCAGAATATCTAACTGGTACTCATCGCTGATAGTCAGATAACTGAATTTTTACTATACTATTTTAACTATATCCTTACATAGTGTCTCCAATACATTCTTGTTGAAGTGCCCCCAGTACAGAACCCTGAGTCTCTCCACTTAGAACTTTAGCCCACGTGGATGTAGCTCCATTGACCAAAGTCTCTGTTTGCGATCCAAAAACAATTCATGTACAAAGGTTTTTTCTAGGCTAGCTCTAAGTATAGTAAATCCACTGCTATGACAAAATCTAAATTCTACTCACTTCTTCTTAAAAGCAACTAGATTTGTCGGACACGACAGAGGAAGGTGGTAGATACCTTTTCCAGGAAGCAATAGAAACGTATTATAAAAATAACATAATAGCCTGGTACAAATAGCAGTGGGGTGCTGGCAGATAATTGACAAGTCACAGTTTTTTGTATTAATGGTGGACATGCCCTTAAAGGTTATAGCTGCAGACTCTACTTTTGACAGCTGTAATCAGAAGCCAAGTAATACATCAATTTCTCTGCACACAGCTATTATTTCTGAAGGATTTTTTTTTGCACTAGAGTTATTACAGAGCAGAATGTTTTTGGCCTAATAAAAAATATGCACTTGGTGTTTTTATCGGAGATCTGCAGTATTAGCAGTTATGGCAATATTATGTATCTGGGGCAACTCTACTCACACATCCATTCAAAGCATCCGAATCTGTTGGAGACATTATTCCACATGTATGCCCTCAAATATTGCTTATCTTCTTAAATGTCCTTAAGGAAAGCAAGAACATAAATACTATAACACATTTCAAATATGTTCTCCATAAAACACATTTGTATCTAGAGACACAACTACACAGGCCATACGCACAATACACAATAAACTTAAATGACTGATCTTAGAGAGTTTCCAAACCTTTTTGTGAATGTAAGGCCATATTCCAATCAAAATGGCAAATTTGATCAAATTGATCAGAATATCGAAAGACATTTTTTGTGTTCCCGATTGCTGATATAGGTCGGTCTATCAAAAAACTATGATTGGGCAAGGCAGAAATTTTCCGTCTACCCCTTCTTCAGAACTTATCTTCTGCAGTTTTCAATCTGAATCTACAGAAGATCGGCGGTACAATTTAGGGAATATCTATAGATTCTTCAATCAGATTACTAAAGTTTCTGACGATTGTAAATCCAATCTGAAAACCATCGGCCCATGTGATGGTTAGCTTAACATTCACAAAACACATCCAGACTCCTATCTCAGCAAGATGACTATTAGATTAAAAATAATAAAAAAAAAAACGTAACCATGATTGTCATCAAATTTTTTGTAAATATTATGTATCGGATTTGATTCTAATGGGATTGCTTTACACTTTTTCTATCCAGTGATGGTCTGTTTTTTTCTGCACTCCGGTTTTCTCCCACAATCATAAAGACATTCTGATAGGTTGTATGTATCAAATAAGTGTACTTAATTGTAAGCTCTTTGGGGCAGGGCCTGATGTGTATGTAAGTGCTACGGAAGATGTTGGCGCTATATAAATTCACAAATAATAAAAATAATAATGTAATAATGACAGGTAACTATCATGGTTTACTTTGATGAAAATGTATATATGCTAGATAATTTGCTAATGTTAAAGTTGATGTGGAAGACTTTAGCATACACACATGCATGTTGACATTAAAATCCTTGTGCTACCTATACATAAATGGCTCTGTGTTAAATGAATCCCTTTTGAAAAGGTGTCTTGGTAGGTAAGAAACTTAAAGATAGCAAGCAGTGCTAGGCAGCAACAGCCAAAGCCAGCAGATTTGTCTTGTATAAAGAGGGTATGGATTCAAGGAGATAAATGCTATTCTCCCTCTTAACAAAGCATTGGTAAGGCCTCATTTGGCATATGCAGTGCATTTTTGGAGCCCTGTATTCAAAAAGGACATCTTGGAAATGGAAAGGGTTCAGAGAAGGGCAACTAAAATATAAAGGGGATGGGGGAGCATAGTATCAAGACAATGTTACAATTATGTACACTAGAGAAAAGGAGCTTGCGTGGGGATATGATTACTGTGTATAAATACATTAATGGACCATACATTAAGCTATGTGGGGCATTGTTCACCAAAAGAACATGTCAGAGCACACGTTGACATCCCTTAAAGGGATTCAAGTTCACTTTGGAACCGAGGATATGGTACAGAAAGAACTAAATAAGGTTAATATTAATAAATCTCCTGGACCGGATAAAATACATCCTCGGGTACTAGGAGCTAAGTTCAGTTTTATCTAGGCCATTGTTTCTTATTTTTGCTGATTCCCTCATGTTCGGTGGTGTGCTCTGGATTGGAAAAAGGCTGATGTTATTCCAATATTCAAAAGGGTAGTCGTTCACAGCCGGGTAATAACAGGCCTGTAAGTTTAACTTCAGTGGTGGGGAAGATCCTGGAAAGTTTAATAAGGGAACATGTTCTAGAGTATGTTTCAAGGACTGACATTATAAGTAGTAACCAGCATGGATTTAGGAGGAATAGATCTTGTCAAACTAACTTGTGGCTTTTATGAGGAAGTAAGTAGAAATTTAGACTCTGGTATAGCAGTAGATGTAGTTTACTTGGATTTTGCAAGGCTTTGATACAGTCCCCCCATAGGCGACTAATGAATAAGCTAAGGTCTGTTGGTCTGGGAGTCACATTTGACATGGATAGAAAATTGGTTAATGAATAGGATGCAGAGAGTAGTTGTTAATGGGGCTTCATCATTTTGGACTAAAGTGTAAGTGGGGTGCCACAGGGTTCTGTGTTGGGGCCGCTTCTATTTAATCTATTTATTAATGATTTGGAAGTGGGTATTGTCAGCAAGGTTTCTGTGTTTGCTGACGACACAAACTTTGTCGACCATTAAAAACTTCAGAGGATGTGCAATCGTTGCAAGGGGATCTAGATAGATTATCACATTGGGCTGCTAAGTGTCAGATGAATTCATGTTGATAAATGTAAGGTGATGCTTTTGGACTTAAAAATACTGTTGCTACTATAAATGGCTCTGAGTAAGTGAATCCCTGTTGGAAGGGATCTTGGAGTTTTGGTGGATAACAAACTTAAAGGTAGCAAGCGTGCCAGGCGGCAACAGCCAGAGCCAGCATGGTATTGTCTTGTATAAGAAGAGGGATGGATTCAAGGGAGGAAAATGTAATCTCCCTCTTTACAAAGCATTGGTAAGGCCTCATTTGGAATATGCAGTGCAAGGAATCCTGTTACAAAAAGGACATCTTTGAAATGGAAAGGGTTCAGAGAAGGGCAACTAAATTAATAGGGGATTGGGGGAGCTTGAATATGAAGAGAGACTGAAAAGTTACAATTATGTACGCTGGAGAGAAAAGGCGCTTGCGTGGGGATATGATTACTGTGTATAGATAATTAACGGGCCATACAATAAACTATGGGGCATTGTTCACCAAAAGAACATGTCAAACACACAAGGACATCCCTTAAGACTTGAAGAAAAAGTGTTAGGCTTCAAGCTCGGAAAGGTTTTTTACTGTGAGAACGGTAAAGCTATGGAACTGTTTTCCAGTGGACGTTGTTGTAATGGCAGGTTCATTGGTCAGTTTCAAAAAAAAGGGTGATTTCTGCAAACAAGGAATGTACAAGTTATGGTATTGATACATAAAGTAGAGTTGATCCAGGGAAATTTCTGATTGCCACTTGGAGTCAGGAAGGAATTTTTTCCCCCCTTCATAAATTGGTTGGTTTTTTTGCCTTCCTCTGGATCAACAGTTAGGCAGGAAATGAGGATATTGCTAGATGGGTTGGACTGGATGGACGTATGTCTTTATCAACCTCAAATACTATACATAATATACTATACTATGTCCAACCCCAAAACAAAACAACCTACTACTGGCCTTACTGTAGTGTTCAAAATCCTCATCTACCCCTCTGCTCCAACGGTTCTCCTGTAATGTCTGTTCAAAGTCCCAGAAATTAAAGAGTAGGAGCCATTTCTGGTGTAATTTGTTCCGCCTCTAACTATTCCTTGTAGAGGTTTCTATGAGGGCAAGCATGCTCAGTTATCACTATGAGGCAGCATTGAAAGAGGGAATTTCCCATCATGCAATTCACATGATTTGCATGAACACTGTCTCCATTCTAGCTATAGCAAAACTGCATAGCAGATGATTATTCAGATTGGATATCTAAAGATAACTATTGTTTCAGTAAAGATGTCCTTTTACATGTTACCTTAAAGGAAATATACAGAAAGTGCTGGCAATAAACTTTCATTTTTGTTGCAACATTAAAAGGTATTTTTACTTATGTGCGTCATGCCACATGAATGGCGGCAACTAAAGAGTTACTATGTTACATAACATAGTAACTCTTTAGTTGCCGCCATTCACGTGGATTATCCAACCATTCACTTTCTGTGTAATGAGGTGTCCAAGTTGGGTTTTCCTGGCTATGCAAGGCTCTGGGCAATAGTGAAATAATTTCCCTGCTCAGCACAGCACGGAATAAACTGTGATTTTGCATTTCTAACATATTTTTATTTATATAATTTTATTTTAAGTGGATATATATTTAGTTATCAGATCATCTCATTATTGGGGGATTCTTATAGCAAATGTAAGTAGCAGGGCTGCATTCATTACAAACTGGTTGTATTTACACTGCATGTTTTAATATAAAACCCCTATCCTTACATTCCCTATTGCCCTTTGCTGTTTGAGAGTGGTGTCAGAGAATGGTGAAACTAGTAGTGCAAATATATAGGCACTTGGGTTAGTCACTACTTTGCAGGCTATTTGGCCAAAGGAAAGCATTTCAGGCTCTGTAATGAAAACATTTATTACCATTTATCTATTATATCAACATTTATGTGCAGTTTATGGACTGCTATCAACAACACTAGGTATGAAACCAGGAGCTTAAAATACATCATTTGGCAGTCCAACTAACAACCAGCCATTTACTTGCAAATCTCTAACCTAAATCAATAGCAAGACCTGCTAGTTTGACTGTGGTTAGAAACTGAGCTTCTCTGACTATTTCATGCTGTTTTATAGTGTCTCATAAACAACCCCGCAAAATCTGATTGGTCTAGATACAATCTTAAATCTGATTGGATCTTGGATCTTGAACCAATCAGATATTGGGGGTGGGTTTTGGAGTCACTACAAAGTGAATGTTCAGTAAGGAGCGTAATTTCAGTTTTGCATTTCATTTGAGATGTTATAGCTTTGTTCTAGGCATTACTGGGATATAAGCTTATTGAGTGATTCTGGCAGGATAGCTTGAATGGGCAGCCCTTAGTTTAGATGGCTCTCAATTTAGTTCCCAGTATTTGGCTTTCTGTATCAAGATTAAAAAAAATCACCAAAAGTTTGGTTTGTTGTCCCAACTAAATATTCCACAGGAGATCTGAATAACAAAGTTATTGATGTATTGGAATATCTGGTTCACAATTTCACCAGAAATAATCTTCAGTAATAGAACAGAGGGAGATAATTGCAAACTAGTCTAGAGAGCAACATGGTAATCAAAGGGATATCAGAAACACATGCAGCAAAGCTGAGTCTGAATAAATTCAAGTGTAAAAACAACCAGTCTATAAAATGCATCCCTGCTTGTAACAACTGTTGCATCTTACTTAAACAGCAGTGATCAGCACTCCATCCAAGCAAGTAAATGCCTGGGTGCCATTCAAAAGTTTCAGATCTGTGAGTGCTTCGTATTTCTGTGTGTATATATGTATGATAATATACATACGATATATATATATCATTGATAAACTGACATCGACTTGCACACCACAATATCAGATCATGTAGTTCTGATGACTATAGAAGAAGGGAATGGGTTAGTGTAAAATCCTAGAATCCCAGGTGGCACTTGCAAATCAGTTGCTCAGATTCTGCATGTTAATTAATAAATGGAGAAAGGGCTATTTTAACCATTATGCAAAACCTTCTGATTGGGACATATCTCCATAGACTACAAGAACACGCCCACTATAGGAGGAGTGAAATCAATTGCTACACCCATAGAAACACAAAAATGAAAATAAATGATAACTGTTCCAAAAAAATAATGAAAGTATACGGCAAAAGTACACAGGATAGCGCTCCCTACACTACAGCAAAAAATGTTTGGTTTTGGGGGTGGACATGCCTTTAAGACTTTTAAGTCTTTTTAAGTTCAGAAAGGGTTTTTCAATGTGAGAATGGTAAAACTATGGAATATCTTCCATTGGAAGTTATTATAGCAGTTCATTAGACAGTTTCCAATGAAAGCTGGGTGAGTTTCTGAAAGCAAGGAATGTTGCAGGTTACTGGTATTAATCCATAAAGTAGGGTTGATCAGGGATTTTTCCGTTGCCACTGGAGTCAGGAAGGAAATTTCCATAATTCTGGTGTTTTCTTTGCCTACCTATGGATCAACAGTTAAGCTGGAAGTGCGGGTATTGCCGAGTGGGTTGAACTGGATTGATGTAGTCTTTATTCAACCTCAAATACTATACTAAACTATAATATTTGGTTACTGCTGCATTATTTATGTTTCCCTGCACACTGCCACCCCCCCCATGATTTGATTTCCTATTGGCTGCTACTTAATTATTACACCTGGATAAATTTCCACATTAGTAGTGACTGATTGCACCTCATGGAGATGGGTGCAACTGTTTTGGGGGAGAAGATGGCTAGGGGGTGGAGGAGATTTTAAACTAGGTATGGGGGGGGAGGGAACGTTTAACTACAAAGGGTAGATAGAGAAGTTAGGGATTGGGGGCTAGTTAACACAACGGGGGAGGAGAAGGAGGGGGGGGGAGCATAGAGGATAAGGAGGCATGTACGACCATGTATGGAGTAAATCAATTGATAATCTAAAAGTGATGTTTACAAATGCAAGGAGTCGGCTGGAAAACCGGCGAACTTGAAATAATAGCTTAAAGGAAAGGTATGATGTAATTGTATAGCAGAATCATGGCTTAATGATTCACACGACTGGACAGTAAATATTGAAGGGTACTCCTTATTTAGACATGAAGAGTTATAAGAAAGGAGGAGGAGTATGTATGTATGTTAAACAGGAATTGAAGCCAAATTTAAAAGTGGAATAGATGGGGGAGCAAACGATGCGGCAGAAACATTATGGGTGGAGCTGTGTACAGGAAGCAAGAAGGTAGGTAAATTATTGTTGGAGTGTGTTATAAGCCGCCAAATGCCGGGGAAGAGAGGTGAATGAATCTCCATATGCAGTTGCGAAGGCTGCTGGTATGGGGCATGTTCTGGTATGGGGGATTTAAACTACCCTGAAATAGATTGGAGTAATGGAACTGCCAGCACCTCAAAAGGTATAAAGTTCTTAAATTTCCTATATGAGCATTTCTTTCACAGATGGTAGAAGTTCCTACTAGAAAGAATGCGTTGTTGATCTGGTGATATCTAATAACCCAGAGCTCATTTTGGAGATGAAGGTATGGGAAGTTAGGGAATAGTGACCATGATATAGTGTCATTTAATATAGGTTGCAGAAAACTAAAGTGCACTGGCTTAACAAAAACTTTTAACTTTAGGAAAGCTAATTTTATGCTTTTAAAGGAATCGCTCTGCTCATAGACTGGGGGGAACGTTTCTAGGTAAAGATACTGAGCAGATGTGGACCACTTTTAAGGGAATTAAACTAACATTTCCAAATCGGTACCTTAGGAAACAAGTGTAAAAAATTAGGTCCACTCCTGCATGGCTAATGCCAGGTAAAAAGGGAATGGAAAAAAAAAAGAAAGGGCTTTTAAATTTAAAGCAGAAGGCACAGAACAGGCTTACAGGACTTCAAAAGTTGTAATAAAGAGTGCAAGAAAGCAATTAAATAGCTAAAATAGAAAATGAAATACGGATTGCCGAACAAAGCAAGTCCAACCCCAAGATGTTTTTTAAGTAATAAATGGTAAAAATGAGGACTGAGATGTGGGACCATTAAAAATGGAGCTGAGGTGGTTGTAGAGGATGCCGAAAAGGCTAATCTGCTAAACCGTTTTTTTACATCGGTTTTTACTGTTGAGAATCCTTACAGTAGGGATTGTAACAATGTGCAGGGAGGAATGAAGAGTTTTCACATTGGATAACAGAGGATATGGTACGGAATCAATTAGACAAAGTTAATATCAATAAAGGCGCAGGACAGATGGATTGCATCCTAGGATTTTAAAAGAGCTTAGTTCAGTTCTAGCAAGACCACTGTGTCTATCTTTTCAGATTGGCTTTTGTTGGGGATGTGCCGCTGGATTGGAAAAAAGCCAATGTAATACCAATATTCAAAAAAGGTAGTCGTTCACAGCCTGGTAAATTAGACCTGTAAGCCTAACATCAGTGGTAGGGAAGGTGATGGAAACTTTGTTAAGGGATCATATCCTTGACTTTGTCTCCAGAGATCTCTTATTAGTAGTAGTCAGCATGGATTTAGAGAAATAGATCATGCCAGACATTAATTGGTTTTTATGAAGAAGTGAGTAAGAAGTTAGATCAGGCACAGCTGTGGATGTGGTATATTTGGATTTTTGCAAAAGCCTTTGATACTGTGCCACATAGGCGACTAATGTATAACTGAGGACTGTTGGCCTTGAAGAAAACATTTGTTCATGGATAGAGAACTGGTTATTGGACCGCAAACAGAGTGGTGGTTAATGGAGCTACACTATTGGGGCTAAAGTTCTAAGCGGAGTTCCTCAGGGTTCTGTACTGGGGCCGCTTCTGTTTAATCTGTTATAAATGACTTAGAAGGGGGCATTGAGAGCAAGGTCTCTGTGTTTGCTGATGACACAAAATTATGCAGAGCTTTGGAAACTTCCAATGAGTGCAAGTGCTGCAAGCAGACCTAGATAGATTATCAAAATGGGCAGCAGAATGGCAGATGAGATTCAATGTTGATAAATGTAAGGTGATGCATTTGGGATTTAATAATCCCTGTGCCACCTACACCATAAATACTCTGTGTTAGGTGCATCTGAAATGGAAAAAGATTTGGGGGTTCTGGTAGATAACAGAACATAGCTGTAGCAAACAATGCCAGGTAGCAACAGCTAGAGCTAGCAAGATATTGTCTTGTATAAAGAGGGGAATAGATTCAAGAAGAGAAAATATTATTCTCCCTCTTTACAAGGCACTGGTAAGGCCTCATTTGGAATATGCGGTGCTGCAGTTTGGAATCCCATATACAAAAGGGACATCTTGGAAATGGAGCAGTCCAGAGAAGGGCGACTAAATTAATAAGGGGAATGGAGGGGCTTGAATATGCAGGCAGATTAGACAAGTTAGGGCTGTTTACATTGGAGAAGTGGCGGTTGCGTGGGACATGATAACCTTATACAAATATATTAATGGCCCATACAGTGACTCTCGGTGCATTGTTCACTAATAGGTCATATCAGAGGACTCGTGGACACCTTTAAGGTTGGAAGAAAGAAGTTTCATCTTCAGTTAGGAGAGGTTTCTTTACTAGTGAGAACGGTGAAACTGTGGAACTGTCTTCCAGCAGAGGTGGTAATGGCAAGTTCATTGAATAACTTTAAAAAGGCCTGGATAAGTTTCTAAAACTTAAAAATATTGAGAATTACTGGTATTAATGCATATAGATCTGGTTGATCCAGGGTACTTTCGATTGCGTTTGGAGTCAGGAAGGAATTTCCCCCCCCTTTTTTGCTGGGGTTTTTGCCTTCCTCTGGATCAACTGTTAGGTAGGGTTAAAAAAAAAAAAAAAAAAAAAAGGAATAGGTTGGACTTGATGGACGAATGTCTTATTCAACCTTAATTACTATGTTACTATGTTACTATGTTACTATGTTACACTTAATAAAGGATCTTGAGTCCGAAATGTGTTGTGTGAATAGCCAAATAAAAAGCACCAGAAAAACCTATACAGTTCATATGTATTTGGCACAGTTAACAAATAGATATACAGTAACTTTACTATGTTTATATCCGTGATAGAATCCCCTGACACCTTAAAGGTAAGTATTATCCTTGCTGTGTGCTGCTATAGTACCACTGCCAGTGGTGTTTAGATCCAAAGATCTGCAGCGCACACCGGTCTTAAAGCAATATGTTATTTATTGCATACACACGTGCTGTTTAGGTGCAAACATGGCACCTTTTTCAGGCTATAACCTTAGGTACCTTGCTTTCTGTTTTATGTCATATTATTTGAAATATATAAACTGAACAGAAAATAAGGATTAAAAGGACCAGTGACTTTTCCAGCAAAACAGTGTAAAACATTTTACAGTACTCATTGCTTAATATTTCTGACCATAGATAGTACACTTAGAACTGTATCTATCAACGAAGACGTTGCGTGGATCAAGACACCGGAGGTACCCTTGGCAGCCGCAGGGGTACTTCTCGGGGTCGGTGGCCTCAGCGGAGCTGGTGTCACCAAATGGAAGAAAGAAGATGTCACCCAGGGGCTCTTTCATGAGCCGCTTACTGGGGGTCCCGGTTCGAGCTGCGGGACCCCCAACATAGGCCATTTGTATCAGTGCCGGGGAGGGGGGTCCAGGTTCGAGCTGCGGATCCCCTTAGCCCCAAAGGGCCCTTGTCAGGACCGCAAGGGAATCTCCGGCCATTCAGGAATTTTCGGAGAGCACCGTTTGAGGCCTGCCAAACGTTTGAAAATCCACGAACGTTTGAGAATTCTTGAACGTTCGAGGATTATCGAAAATAGTCCCGCGAGTCCGGAAAATCGGACTAGTTCGAACCCGAACTAGTTCGAATAGTTCGAGTTCGTCCGAACTCATAAAGTTCAGCTTGGGTTCGAGTTAGTCCATCCCTAAACTAGGAGATGTGCTGAGCAAGTAATGCTGAGCACTGGACATCAGGGTTGTGTGTCCTGACTCTTAAGAAGCAGAAACTTCAAAGTACCGTGTATATTGGAGTAGTTATGGGGCGGCAGTCACATCTGCGCCGATCAAGGATAAAATGTTTTTTTCACCACTGCCTTTCTGAGCCTTCTTTCAGTGCAGAGGGGCCACCTCTCTGCCTCATGGTAGATGGAGCCCTGGCGATTGTAATGTTCGGTTTTCGAATATCCTTCAAATGTAGTGAATTCATTAACTCTCAAATGTAATGTTCGATTTTCTATAACCCTTGAAGTTTTCGATTTTCGGTAACCCTCCAATGTATCATGCGGAAACCCAAAAATTGCCCGATCTAAGAAAGAATGCGTTTTGGTGATAGGTGCATGTTCCCAGATAATTTCCTAGGTTCCATTTACAGTAAGTTAATCTGTTATTTTGTTATTCAAACTTTTCGAACTATATATCCCATTGATTTTGTGCAGCACGTGGCTCAGTGGTTAGCACTGATGCCTTGCAGCGCTGGAGTCTGACTTCGATCCACCTTTGGACACATCTGTAAGGAGTTTGTATGTTCTCCCTGTGCTTGTGTGGATTTCCTCCAGGCACTGGTTTCCCGACAATCAAAAGATATACTGAAGGTTGTATATGTAAATAAATGTTATATATAAATCACCAGTGATAATAATTGATTTTAATAGGTTCGTTTCTGAACTTTAGTTCGTTTCTGAACTTCAGTAAGTTCAGCCATTTCTATACTACCACAGAGGAGTTTGAGATCCAAAACAGTAACCATTAACCCCACATAACCAAACATGAGTTTGAGATTTATAAGAGTGACCATTAACCCCTACATTTTCAGACAAGAGGACAGAGAGCTCATGCAGCAGTTTCTCACTCACTGCACCCCCCTCCCTTTCCTTGTGTGCTGGAATGTTCAAAAGCGAGAGAGAAAGGAGAGAAAAGAGAAAAAGAAAAGAGAGAGAAAGAGAGACAGACACTGATCTTCATTTGACCTCATCTTACAGACATCCAATAAAACTTTAAAATCTGTATTGCAGAAAGGAAGCACATAGGCCATGTCTCTCTGGCTTTCTGGTAACAAACTCTGGTGAACTCTACTGTGCATGAGTGCCCACAGAGAGGGCTCTGAGTGCCAGTGCCACCACTGGCCTACACCAATCATTTTGCAATTAATATTTGAATAAAAATAAATGTAAAGGTAAACCATCTCTGTTTTTAAATTGGATAGATTTAAGGACTGGAACATTAAATTATAGGGGAACTGGTCCCATACAAATCAATGGGTGGGAGGCCTAAAGGTGCGATCGGGAGTCCGACCCACGACGCACGATGTTATGAATGTTCGTTTCGGCCGATAATCGGCCCGTGTGTAGGGCCTTTATTGCCCGAAGCGGCCGGACCCAAAGGAGGGGCCATGGGCCCTTGAGGGGGAGAGACTAGGGGGGCTGCAAGGGCTGAAGAAGACATAGGGAAGAGGGAATGTCACATGGTTTTAGAGCAGGAAGCAGGAGTACAGGGGACATGGTGATGCTGCTGCCATATCACACACAAAAATGTAAATATCTCCAAAACTATGCAAATAAACAATGAAAGTAAATGCAAAAATTCTCAGGAGAGCAATTCCTATCAATTCACCTAAACATTTTTGGGCCACAGTTCCTTTATCTTATATCTAATAAGAGTATGGCAAACAGTAAGAAAATACAGCATGACAGCATTTACTCAGTCAGTAAATGGCATGCAGTATCATTATTTGCTGCTATGGTGCAGTATTTACTTTTTAGATCCAATGGGATTTGTTAATTATTGGAAGTCTTTGACCTGCCTAAGTAAGAAGAACATATTTAGACATTGGCATACTTAGCTTAATGTGCCTGACATAAGAATAGAACTCAGGGGACTCCACAGTAAGAAAATTATCTTAACAGTTCTACTTGATTGAACATTTGTTTTATAATCACTAAAATATACAGCATTGTACAGTGACATAAATGCAGTTGAAACATTGCACTCAAAAAATGTCCACAATAGACTTGTTACATTAGTCTCAGGAATCCATATACTGGATGTATACAGAATACTGTTATGACACTTATTTAAAAAACATGCATCATTGTGACATACTGTAATAGTATGTCATTAGTTAGCCAGAGTAATAGATTCAATTAATATTGCTAAGGAGGTGGAGTGCACTTGTTATTAAAGAAATTACACTTATTTAACCAATTAACATTTGGAATTTGCTTTTCCTTTAAATGACCTGTGCTGTACAGCAGATTATTAACTAATTTGTATTTCATACCGCATGGATGGAGGGATAGCGTGAGAACTATGCAAACTGCTAGCAGCTGCCCTTATTTGTGTCACCATGGTACCACTGGACCAAAGCACTTGTACCTTAACTCCCTGCTAATTAGTAAAGCAACAATGTAGGTCTCGCAGTTCCTTAAACTATAATTGCCTTGCATATTAAACTATATACCCTACCCAAGAGTCCAATAATGTCCTTCCTAACACTTACCTATTTATGAAGCTACCAATATACACACATACAAACACACACACTTTATATATATATATACCCAACACATACACAATGGTGTTCAAACGTCACTCAGAATATTTCACAATTTACTTTTATTTCATCCCATTTGTAAAGTGACAAGCGACAATTTTGGAGAACTGCACATACTTGTCAGCTTGATAAGGAGGCACAGTGGGACGAAATAAAAGTATGTTATGAAAATATCTGAGTTCCGTATTAATACTATTTATATATGTTGGGAATGGAACGGCGACTTCGCCTTTATACTGGCACCAGAGACAGAATTCACATAGGAGTGCGTGCTTTTTGTGAATGATATATATCATACTGTACATAGTATATATAGATACATACACTTATAAATACACATCATAATCAATCCCTAAGAGAGATGGTACATAAACCATCAACAGCTTTCGACTTTTGCTAACACAATTTAAAACATAGAAATAAGCGATTATCCAAAGGAAGTCAGGACCACCAATAAAGGTGACCTACTGTATACTGGGCGGCCTTAGGATAAATAGACACCCTGTGCAAGATTGTTACTGACGCCTAGCACCAACACCCCTCCCCCAAAAAAAACAAAACACCCCCCTGGGCCACACAAATTTTGCCTTCAAATCAAGTCCCCACCTGCGCTTAATGTCTTTCAATATCTTCAGTGCATGCTTTTATATATGGTGCGTACATCATTATGTAACAAGTAACGTACTAAATGCACAGACAGACCAACACAGCATACAGACATCTTAAGTAAATTATATGTGTTGGGGCTTAGTATGTGGTGAGGTGCTGATACATATATTTGATGGAGGACCGTAACTAGAGGGGCTGTGGCACTGATGCATGAGCTACAGGTCAGTGACCTAAGACTCCCAGCTGTCGCCCCCTGGTAATGCAACCCGTGTGGTCGACCAGGTCGTCCATATCAAAGGCCGGCCCTGTCTGTATATGACTTACAGCCAATATGAAATATACAAACATTTACTATATCAGAGCACAAACTATTTATGCAGTTCTATGGTTACTGAGTAATTCATAAAATCTCCCAATGGAATCACTGATTGATCACCCGATACTGTGTGCTATTACCAAATTCCATAGTACTGTTTTTGCTTCCCAAGTTCCATGGTACTGTGTGTGCTATCCCAAATTCCATAGTACTGTGTGTATATTCCCAAGTTCCATGGTACTAGTGTGCTTTCCCAAATTCCATAGTACTGTGTGTATATTCCAAGTTCCATGGTACTGTGTGGTGTATTCCCAAATTCCATAGTACTGTGTGTACTATTCCAAGTTCCATGGTACTGTGGGTGCTATTCCCAAATTTCATAGTACTGTTTTTGCTATTCCCAAGTTCCATGGTGCTGTGTGTGCTATTCCAAGTTCCATTTTACTGTATTTGCTTTCCCAGGTTTCATGGTACTGTGTGTGCTATTCCAAAGTTCCATGGTACCATGTGGGCTATTCCCAAGTTCCATGGTACTGTGTTTGCTATTCCAAGTTCCATGGTACTGTGTGTGCTATTCCAAAGTTCATGGTACTGTGTGTGCTATTCCCAAGTTCCATGGATTGTGTGTTGCTATTCCCAAGTTCCATGGTACTGTGTTTGCTATTCCCAAGTTCCATGGTACTGTGTGTGCTATTCCCAAGTTCCATGTATTGTGTGTGCTATTCCCAAATTCATGGTACCATGTGAGCTATCCCAAGTTCATGGTACTGTGTTTGCTATTCCCAGTTCCTGGTATGTGGTGCTATTCCAAGTTCCATGGTTGTGTGTGCTTTCCCAAATTCATGGTACCATGTGAGCTATTCCCAAGTTCCATGGTACTGTGTTTGCTATTCCCAGGTTCCATGGTACGTGTGTGCTATTCCCAAGTTCCATGGTATGTAGTGCTATCCCCGGTTCCTGGTACGTGTGTGTGCTATTCCCAAGTTCCATTTTACTGTATTTGCTTTTCCCAAGTTTCATGGTACTTTGTGTGCTATTCCCAAGTTCCATGGTAGTGTGTGTGCTATTCCTAAATTCCATGGTACCATGTGTGCTATTCAACAGTTCCATGGTACTGTGTTTGCTATTCCCAAGTTCCATGGTACTGTGTTTGTTTGCTATTCCGAAGTTCCATTGTACTGTGTGTGCTATTCCAAGTTCCATGGTACTGTGTTTGTGCTATTCCCAAGTTCCATGGTACTGTGTGTGCTATTGCCAAGTTCCATGGTACTGTGTGTGCTATTGCCAAGTTCCATGGTACTGTGTGTCTATTGCATGGTTTGGAAAATCTATACGTAAACTGTAGTCTGAATTAATCTAAACTACAAAGGTTGTAATGTATGGGCGGTCTAAAGCATTTCATACACAGGTTCGATATTTCTACTGTTTTAAAGGATTTGATCGAATCAGTCAAAATATCGATGGTGGGTTTCCATGGACCCCATCTTTTGGTCCCCATATTTCAAGCTTAATCTGCCGAAGAGAAAATTGCAAGGTGGGAAATTTCGACCAGTTTTTCTCACTTTTTATTGCATCAAATCCTAAATATCTGTATTCAAATATAACTTTCATTTTATTATTCTGTTAACATTTTTTTGCAAGTAAAGATAGGCAATATCTAAAAACAAAACACCCCCCTGGGCACCACACTATTTGCCTTCAAATCAAGTCCCCCACCTGCGCTTAATGTTCTTTCAATATCTTCAGTGCATGCTTTTATATATGGTGCTACATCATTATGTAACAAGTAACGTACTAAATGCACAGACAGACCAGCACAGCATACAGACATCTTAAGTAAAGCTTATATGTGTTGGGGCTTAGTATGTGGTGAGGTGCTGATACTAATATTTGATCTGGAGGACCGTAACTAGAGGGGCTGTGGAACTGATGCATGAGCTACAGGTCGTGACCTAAGACTCCCAGCTGTCGCCCCCTGGTAATGCAACCCGTGTGGTCGCACAGGTCGTCCATATCAAAGGCCGGCCCTGTCTGTATATGACTTACAGCCAATATGAATATACAACATTTACTATATCAGAGCACAAACTATTTTATGCAGTTCTATGGTTACGGAGTAATTCATAAAATCTCCCAAATGGAATCACTGATTGATCACCCGTACTCTGTGTGCTATTACCAAATTCCATAGTACTGTTTTTGCTATTCCCAAGTCCATGGTACTGTGTGTGCTATTCCAAATTCCATAGTACTGTGTTTACTATTCCCAAGTTCCATGGTACTATGTGCGCTATTCCCAAATTCCATAGTACTGTGTGTACTATTCCCAAGTTCCATGGTACTGTGTGTGCTATTCCCAAGTTGCATAGTACTGTTTCCTATTCCCAAGTTCCATGGTACTGTGTGTGCTATTCCCAAGTTCCATTTTACTGTATTGCTTTTCCCAGGTTTCATGGTACTGTGGTGGCTATTCCCAAGTTCCTGGTACTGTGTGTGCTATTCCCAAGTTCCATGGTACTGTGTGTGCTATTCCCAAGTTCCATGGTATGTGTGTTGCTATTCCCAAATTCCATGGTACCATGTGAGCTATTCCCAAGTTCCATGGTACTGTGTTTGCTATTCCCAAGTTCCATGGTACTGTGTGTGCTATTCCAAAGTTCCATGGTACTGTGGTTGCTATTCCCAATTCCATGGTATTGGTGTGTCTATTCCCAAATTCCATGGTACCATGTGAGCTATTCCCAGTTCCATGGTACTGTGTTTGCTATTCCAAGTTCCATGGTACGTGTGTGCTATTCCCAAGTTCCATGGTATTGTGTGTCTATTCCCAAATTCCATGGTACCATGTGACTATTCCCAAGTTCCTGGTATTGTGTGTGCTTTTCCCAAGTTCCATGGTACTGTGTGTGCTATTCCCAAGTCCAGGATGGTGTGTGCTTCCCAAATTCCATGGTACCATGTGAGCTATTCCAAGTTCCATGGTACTGTGTTTGCTATTCCCCAAGTTCCATGGTACTGTGTGTGCTATTCCAAAGTTCCATGGTACTGTGTGTGCTATTCCCAAGTTCCATGGTATTGTGTGTGCTATTCCCAAGTTCCATTTTACTGTATTTGCTTTCCCAAGTTCATGGTACTTTGTGTGCTTTCCCAAGTTCCATGGTGTGGTGTGCTATTCCATTCCATGGTACCATGTGCTATTCCCAAGTTCCATGGTACTGTGTTTGCTATTCCCAAGTTCCATGGTACTGTGTTTGCTATTCCGAAGTTCCATTGTACTGTGTGTGCTATTCCCAAGTTCATGGTACTGGTGGTGCTATTCCCAGTTCCATGGTACTGTGTGTGCTATTGCCAAGTTCCATGGTACGTTGTGGCTATTGCCAATTCCATGGTACTGTGGGTGCTATTGCATGGTTTGGGAAATCTATACGTAAACGTGTCTGAATTAATCTATACTACAAAGGTTGTAATGTAAGGGCGGTCTAAAGCATTTCATACACAGGTTCGATATTTCTACTGTTTTAAAGGATTTGATCGATTCAGTCAAATATCGATGGTGGGTTTCCATCGACCCCATCTTTTGGTCCCCATATTTCAAGCTTAAATCTGCCGAAGATCAACATTGCAAGCCAAGGTGGGAAATTTCGACCAGTTTTTCTACCTTTTATTGCATCAAATCCTAAATTCTGTATTCAATATAACTTTCATTTTATTATTCTGTTACATTTTTTTGCAAGTAAGAGATAGGCAATACTAGAGATGTAAACGTTACCCTCTAAAAGTATCCAGTGAAAATAGACGACGTGATTTAGGAACTTGGGGTTGTTGGTCCCTATTACCATTTTGGTCTGTATCTTGATCCTGTATAAAAACAAAAGCATAATGATTACTAATGCTTACATTAAAGAAAACTATACCTTTAAATTGTTTAAAAAGTAATAGGCGGAAAAAAATTATATACATTTAGGGGCAATAACAAAATAACCGTATTTTTAAAGAGAATTGTGGTGGGACCATTTGTTAAACTAAATAGCTGCCTTTCCCCTTTATATAATTGCTTTCCTGGTTTTTGGATGTGTATCTCACTGTGAGGTTTGAGTGTCTGTATGTCGTTATCACTTATCCTGTGCCTAAAATTGTTTCATTTTTGTAAAAAAAAAAAACAATAAATTGGTAGCAGAGCATTACTCCAATAACCACAGTCTGTGCTTATTGACCAAAAATGAGGTGGTTCTAAGAAGTAACAATAAATAAACAATGTAAATAGTAGACATAACCACCCCGTGCCCCACACAAGCCCATTGTATGTAAAACAGATACAAGATTTCCCGACACACCAGATGTACCCAGAACCACATTCACTGAACTTTGGGTAGTTCAGTATCACATTTGTGGCTCTTGATATATCGAATCACAAAAAGAGCTGCAGACGCAATAGTAAAAGTAAATCTCTTTGGGGGTGGCATTGCAGGTAAATTTTATGTGACCTGCTATGCCAGTCTTAAAGGGACACTAAACCATCCTTTCAATGGAAAATAAGTTCCGATTGTTTCTGCGTCCGTATCAAATATTTAAAGCTCGAAATAGAATATTCGATTATGGATATAGAGTATTCAATGTATTCAACCTGTGAATGTTTGACGTTCCAAAGTTTTGAAAGTTCCGAACTTGGTTCAAAATTAATCCAAACCCACCCCTATTAGCCACCCTATACGCATCCTGAATGCCTTCACTATCACTTTTCTTTTATAAACATTGCATTGGTTTGTGGTGGGGTTTTGTTGATTGTTGGTAATCTGTAGTTTTGGTTAA
>JAACNH010005217.1:0-21065 GCA_019447015.1 Hymenochirus boettgeri | reverse complement strand
AAAGATCAAGATTCTAAAAGTGTGCCCACAACATTAATAGAAATGAATTAACCAACCAATAACAAGGTGCTGCAGCTAAGGGTGTGCAGATTCCAATGTTGACCTTGCAGATGTGCTCGGAGGTGGAGTGGAGCCCATGGGCTTTTGTGTTCAGGGCAGTTTTGCTAACCATTGAGCCACCTTGCTGGCCCAAGTCTTAGAGGTTTTTACAGCCACACTCCTGACTGCATCAACACAACGGTCTATGCTATGACCATGAACCATTTTGAACAAAAAGCCGTGCACGCAACTTGCAGAGTGTGATGCCCCCAATTCAGCAACTGAGGTGATGGCCTGGGCTCTCCGATTCAACACACAGAGAAGAGTCCTGTAAGGTTACAAGCAACTCAAAGAAGTGGTTGTTATTTTGCTTCCAGACACACACAACACGTGACGCTCACCTACCGCAACTCAGAGTCTTCAGACACAGAACAACCATCACAGATCAAGCCTGGCTTCGTACAACCAGAGGGAACAAGATTCTACCTTAAGTCTTAAGGTTTCAAATATGAACCCTGGAAAGGTTATATGGTGTATTGAACCACATTTGTGGTTATTGCCCATGCTAAAAATATAAAACTGCCCAAAAACATCATTGGCTATCCCCCAACATGAGGGCCACAGTAACGCACAACATCACGTGGCACACCATTAATGTCACTCCCCATATCCCAACTGCCAGGCTCCCAACATTGCAACCACATCTTCCAAATGTAGTGGACCACAAACTCCCAGATATTGGCCTAACAGCCAACAACCTCCCCATAACACTCATGGTCCGCCTCCCCACCTATGGGCCGCCAACATCCACTCCCAACGTCATGCCCCCATCGCCTCCCCAAACATCATTCATGCCCTCACAGTTAGGCCCCCAATAATGCCCATTTCCCTAAACACTCGACCCCATGCCCCAAAACATGTGGCCATACTCCCACATTACAATCATGTCCCAAAATCCACGCTCCTGGACCCACATTGTAACATAGAATGGAGGTTGAATAAAGGGATACCCATCTAGTCCACTCTTTCACCCCTCCTAAAAACCCCAGCTAAAAAAAGGGGAGGGGGACTTCCTTCCTTCAAAATGCAAATCAGAAAGTGTCCCCTGGATCAAGCATACTGCGTATGTATTAATACCCAGTAATTCCAGATATTTTTTTAGTTTTAGAAACGTATCCAGACTATTTTTAAGCTATTTGTTGACTTGCCATTACCACACATCTTCTGGAAGCAATGTGGTATGGCTTCCGCAGATGTGTGTAATGTCATTACCACATCTGCTGGAAGGCAGTTCCATAGTTTCACTTTTTCTCACTGTACAGAAACCTTTCCTAAAACCTGAAGATGAAAATTCTTTGTCCTTTGTTCTCTTATATGACTGATATAAAATCACCAGAGGCTAACTTGTGAGGTCCATTAATATATTTGTATGTAACATGTGAGGAATCATCTCTGTTTAAAAATGTTCCTTTTGTCTGTGTTTACTGTATTTACTGTCTGGCCACTAGGTGGCATATTCTTAATTTTGCTCAGTTTAGTAGGAACTAAAATTTTGAGAACAGTTTTGAGGGGATCAGTTTAAGGGAGGAAGAGGAAGAGATGGGGCCTTGATGTATGGGGTAGCTGGAAAGACTTCTGGAAGCTGCAAAGGCCTAGCTGCTGAGTAACAGATATTAAAGGAGGACTACAGGATCTACAAGTATCAGCAGGGATAATATACTTAAGGGAGAACTAGTCCTGTGTGATATCTGTGAGGAAACATTTGCCTGTCTGTGATTTTGGAGTGTAATGCCACTAGTTTCTCTCCACAGCTATTTCCAAATTTGGTTTCTGCTGTTTCCTCATCTGCAATAAGTTCATCTTGAGCCTAGTTCCATAAATAAAATTATTGCTATAAGTATAAGACTTGAGTTATTAAATAGTACCTGTGACATTTTGGCGTAATCAGCAGGATTACGTAGCTGAAGGAAAGGATAAAATTTAATGACCATCAGCAGAAATGTCAGATTAGGCCTGAATTGTCAGATGACAGTGGCACTAAAGGAAACTGATGGGGCAGGTACATGCAGCACTACCTCTTGGTCCAGACAGCATCTCCAAAGTTTGATGGGTATATATACCCTTAAATAATTGGATTCAGAGGGTACAAGGTACAATTCAATCTTACCATCTCCCTCAAATCGACAAATGGAAGTTTGCGCTTCACACCCTGGTAGGGGATCAGGGAAACTGTGAGATTGCACCTGAAAGTGACCGTACAATTCTATAGCTGTGTTTCGCTTATTAAAGATACCTATAGCAGTTTTTCCTCTGGTAATCTCTCTGGTATCAGTTTTTATACACTCCACTACCAAAAAGAAAATGAAACATTGCCCCATTTGCAATGCTTTGTTAAATCACTGCATCTCTGAAAGAACATGAGCAAGTACCTTAAGGGCGATGCCTGATATGGACATATAGTACGAGAACAGTTTGATAAGAGTTTGAGAATGCAGCCCTTAGGAATACCCTGCGTGATAAACTAGAAGCAAATCCTCATACACTTTTCATCAAGTTAGACCTGGCCATTTCTAGAAGAGAGATTTATGATTTTGTACTTGCATCAGGCTACAGTGTACTGCTGCGGTCCAAAGCCTTTTGCCAGCAAAAGAAAAGCTGTGACTGACCAGGTAGATTTCTTTCAGGAATCCATGCAAGACCTCCGGGAAGCTATGAGAGATAGAAAGGAGGAACTGTCTCAAACTTAAATTACAAGCCTCAGCTGGGCCCCAAGAGCCCACTTGTACAATTATCAAATAGAGGAAACAAGGAAGGTGGCCTACTGTGTTGGCATGTGGAAAAAAGGGCATTTGTCAGAGAATTGCTTATCCCGCAAAACCTTGGTTACCCCGACCACAGTTAAACTAGAAAGCCTCGCAGTAGTGGTGCATCTGCGGGGCAATTAGAGGAATGAACTGATGTAGGCCCTAATATATAGGGCACTTGCCCAATACTCACAGCAATAATTGGTATAAAACCAGTGGACTGTTTAGTGGACACTGGTTCTCAAGTTAACACAATGGCAAATTTTTTTTAAACAAACTATTTCAGTTAGCCTCACCCCACCTGAACGAGTTGGTATTTCCCTGACTGCTGCTAATAATTGCATATGCCCATCAAGTGGTAGGAGTAGCCCTGTTTAGAAATTGAACTTTTTGGGGAGAGGATTCCTAAACAATGGTTGTTGTCATTAAGAGGTCAAACCCTATTGGGCAGGCCTGTGCTCCTTGGCATGAACATTCTAGGAGAACTGGATGGAAGATTTTTTCGTGAGCTTGGAAAACAGTACTGAGAATGCTTACCCCCCAGACCGCCGAAAGAAAGGCTTTGCGGCAAGTTATGAAAGTTTCTGGGGTACAGAAGACCGTACAAGGAGTGTAAAGGAGACCTGGGGCTCATCCGAGCACCTTACAAGGGTGGGTTGATTATACCAGCCTACCAAAGCTTGTCCAGCCTTTGTTGGTAGGATCCTGTAAACGAGTAGAGGGGGCGACTGTTTGTGGTGGAGCCTTTGCAGCAGGGAAGTGAAGCATTTGTTGCTCGAACTGTTGGGGTTATCAACCAACGGTAGAGTACTGGTACTTTGATGAACTTTCAGGGCCCCTTTATTGATCCCTGCAGGTTGTACACTGGGCAGAGGTCCAACCAGCCTTAGACTTTTTGATGCTAGATAAACGAGAACCACCCTCTATAATGTTCCTCGCAGACTGCATCCCAAGAAATTTCTCAGGAGGCCTTGATACAATCACCCGCCTGGAATGGCAGAGCATACTCTCCCAAATGATGGCTAACTTTCAGAGTTAACAGACTGCCAGGAGCAGGAGTTGGTTGCCCTGCTAGACCAAACATGCTCACCTTTTTTTACAAATGATGGAGGATTTTGGTTGTGCAAGAGGTGCAAGAGATGCAAAGCAAGAGATCTTAACTTGTGATCAACCCATCTAATACGGGAGAGATACCGAACTATACCTCCAAACCTATACCAAGAGGTGAGCAACTACTCCGACAGAAGCGGAAAGCCAGGTCATCGCCAGAGTCACAGTCCATGGGCAGCACCTATTGTGTTAGTCCGAAAAAATTGGGGCACTGGAGATTTTGTGTGGACTATCGCCACTTGAACACCTGCACAACAAAGGATGCTTATCCTCTACCCAAGATTGAGGAGACCCTCACAGCGCTGGGGGAGCAAAATATTTTTCAACCCTCGATTGGCCTCAGGGTACTGGCAGATACCAGGTGGCAAAAGAAGGATCAACCTAACACGCCTTTGTAACCCCATGGGGCTTTATGAGTTTAGAGGATGCCCTTTGGTCTAACAAATGCCCCTGCCACTTTTCAGAGATTCATGGAGCAGTGCTAGGGGACTTGAACTTTGAGACACTTTTGTGTATCTGGAATGACGTAATAGGTTTTTTGCACCTACATTTGGGAAACCCTAGAGCGTCTGGACCAAGTTTTAAAAAACCGTTTCAATCAGTATGGGCTAAAGCTGAAACCTAAGAATGTCACCTGTCCGAATGTCCTTGGAGTTCCTGGGGCATGTTGTTACCAAGGATGGGGTTAAGCCCACTGATGCAAAAGTGCGAGCAGTCCTTGATTGGCCGTTCCCAAAACAGTGACTGAGCTACCGAAATTTTTTAGGACTAGTGGGATTTATAACGTTTTATCAAAAAGTTTGCTCATATAGCTGAAAACCGCTATTAATACCTGCTTCGAGGTCTGGGGCCTCTGAGAAAAGAAGGCATTGTCCTTGTGGTGGGGCAGAGCAACAGAAGGCTTTTGATCAATTAAAGAAATGTTAGTCAATCTCCAGTGTTAGCATATGCTGACTTTACAAAGCCCTTTTTGCTTTACACATGATGGAAGTTTGAAAGCCTGGGAGCTATTATTTCCCAGGTGCCGGAGGGAGAAGAAAAAGTGATTGCATATGCTAGTCGATCCCTCCGTGAGACTGAGCGAAATCCCATTAATTATAGCCTCCTTCCGGCTGGAGTTGTTAGCAGTTGTCTAGCTGTAAACAGAACGATTCTCAACTATTTAATGGGGTCTCGTGTCAAAATTATCACAGACAATAACCCTCTAGCCCCATCTTGATTCAGCTAACTGGGGCAGTGGAACAGCGATGGGTGGCCAGGCTATCAGATTTGATCACACCATCCGTTACAGACCTGGAAAACCATACAAATGTGGATGCTTTATCTCGAGCCCAGTGAGAAACCTGGACAAGACCCAGATGAACAAGCTGAAGACATTGAAGTGCCCTTGTGAGACATTCCCCTGGAATAGTATCTGTGAGATCAACAACTGTGATACCGGGCAATCTACATGAAGGGGCGTTTTTCAGCAAGACTGCTTCCTCCAGCTTCAAGATGTGGATCCATTTTAGCCAGCCTGAAGCAATGATTCCGGAGACACAGGAAACACCACAAAGTCATTCGAGAACAGTGGGGGCAGAAGAGGAAAACTCTTCTTAAGACACTGGGATAAATATGAGATACGCAAAGACATACGTATAGATGAGTGTTTCTAAAGTATCATTTAGGTCCTGTGTGGCAGATTGTGCTTCCGAAGCCCATGTCCAACCAGTAAATTCTTGATATGCATCATCAGGCCGCTCATCTGGGCCCAGAGAAAACCCTGAATTGGATTCAGAGGAGGTTCTTTACACCAGGTATGTCTGCCGGCAGTGAGAAGGTGTGTCATCAATGCCAACTTGTGCACTCAACAAAGGTTTCCGAGGTACTCGGCACCTGTACAAGACATTGGAGATCAAGTGCTCCCTGGAAGTTCTTACTATAGACTATGTACACTTAGAAATGGCAGAAAACGGCTAACATGCCTTGGTTATGACTGATCATTTTACAAAAATTTGCGGTTGTGCCCACCACTCGTGATCACAGCACAGTCCTGCGGCTGTGGCAGTGTAAGAGAATTCATACAACCTTTGGGTGTCCAGCTCGGATACATTCAGATCAAGGGCCATGCTTTGAGGGCCTTCTCTTTGAGGAACTGTGTAAATTGTATGGAATGACCAAGTCACGAACAACCCCATACCACCCTCAGGAATGGCACATTGTGCACCGTTTTAAACAAAACACTATTTTCAGTTACTGAGATTTAGAGGATGAGAAAAGTGCCAGTGGCCCATTTTATGTACGTGAGCTGACATGGGTCTACAACCACTCCCCTCACAGTACTACAGGGTATACCCATTTTCCTGATGTTTTGGGCGAGAAGGAAAAAGTCCATTAGATGTTGCCCTGGCCAGACCTTCAGAAGAAAAGAGGTGGGTTCCCAAGACATGGGTTAGTGAGCACAAGAGAAGACTTCTTGAACCATGAGCTTGTAAAGCATCGTTGGAAAATCATCCTGACTCTGGCAATAGTCCTCCACCTACACCACTGCAAGTTGGGGATAAGTATGGTACGTGCAAAAGGGCCAAGGCGGCAGGGTAAACTGCAGGCACTTTGGGAGCAGAACCTCAATAGTTTTTAGTCATCCTGAATAATAGCCCTATGTCAGAGTAAGACCTGAATCAGGAGATGGAAGAGAGCGTGTGTTTTGCACAGAACTTGCTGAAACCTTTTATTTTGAGACTCCATCTATTTCTGTGCCTGAAGATGTCATCAAACACAGCCCAACCAGTGTGATGGATGGGTGATGTGCCCCCACACAAAACTTTTATTATACGTGCATGTCCTGACAAGATCCTATTCCTTTACAGGGCACCATGGAGGGGCGGGAGGTGCCCCCACACAACTGCCGTGATATTGGTATAGACACTTTACCACGGCGTCATGGATTGGTGGGAATGCCCCCCCAACTAACTGACAACGATGGAAAATTCTTTGCCAGGCGCCGTGGACTGGCGGGAGGCGCCCCCGCAAACTGCAAACTCCTCTCACCCGTTCCTGAAAATGACTCGTGAGACACGCAAGTAATACCCTCAGGTGTGCTTGACTCAGTAGAAGAGGGACCCAGACGCTCTACCCGCACACAAGAGCAACCCCCATTCATTTTGCTGAAGATGATTTTTGAATGGGGTTTAACTGATGTTGAGGACACATCACAAAAAAACGTGGGAGGGTGGTGAGAGGTATTCATCTCTGTTTAAAAATGTTCCTTTTGTCTGTTTTTTACTGTATTTTCTGTCTGGCCACTAGGTGGCATATTCTTAATGTTGCTCAGGTTTAGTGAACTAAATTGTTGAGAACATTTTTGAGGGATCAGTTTAAGGGAGGAAGATTAAGAGATGGGGCCTGATGCATGGGGGTAGCTGGAAGACTTCTGGAGCTGCAAGGCCTAGCTGCTGAGTTAGAACAGATATTAAGGAGAAGGGACTACAGGATCTACAAAGTATCAGCAAGGGATAAGATACTATAAAGGGAGAGATTAGTCCCGTGGTGATATCTGTGAGTAACAATTGCCTGTGCGTGATTTGGAGTGTAATTCACTATTTTCTACCACAGCTAAACTGTCCAAATTTGGTTCTGCTGTTTCCTCATCTGCAATAAGTTAATCTTCCTAGTTCCAATAAAATAAATTATTTGCTACAGTAATAATACTTGAGTTAATTAATAGTACCTGTGACAAACAGCCCTAACTTGTCTAATCTCCTGCATAGTCAACCTCCATTCCTTTTCTTTTTTTTAATTGCCCTTCTCATAAACTGCTTCCATTTCAAGATGTCCCTTTGTATATGGGATTCCAAAACTGCAGCACCGCATATTCAAATGAGGCTTACCAGTGCCTTGTAAATCTATTCCCCACTTTAAACAGACATTATCTTGCTAACTCAGCCGTTGCTGTTTGGCATTTTTTGTGCTACAGCTAAAGTCTGTTATCTACTAGAAAACCTCCCAATCTTTTTTCATCTCTTTCATTGTAACACACAATACAATGGAATGGGTATAAGTGTCCTGAGGAGACGTATGCAGTGCAAATAAAACAATAAAATACTGTGCGGTTTCCAGATAGTAGGATGTAAGCTAGATTTAATCTGCAATTTATGTTCTTGACGTAGAGAGACGGGAAATCAGAATTCCAGAGGATGAAGCCACAAAGAGAAAAAGGTATAAGGCGAGGGAGCGAGTACGAGTGGGGGTCTGTACAGGAGCTGTTCTGCGATGAGTGGAGGGTATGGGGCAGAAACAATCTGGGGAGAATAAGAGTAGGTAATATAAGGAAAGTGAAAGGATTTAAATGTTAGGAGAAGGATTTTGTAGTATGCGCAAAACAATACTGTGGCAGAGTTAAGTATAGACTGAGGAGAGAAAGGTGGGAAGCGGAAGACCAGAAAGTAGTCTGCACAGAAAGCTGAGAAAACAATACACCATTAAAAACTCAAAAGCACTTCTAAAATACAACGCCCATGAAAAAGCGCATGCCATGAGGAAGGTGAATTTGCATTCGAAATTGGATGTGATTAGGCTTTTCATATTTGAGATGCGTTTGAACTTCCTCTGCAGTTTTTTAGCTGAAATTCGCATTTGAACTTTGGCTCTGATTTACAGTTGAGGAAAAAAGGAAACGTTAGCAAATAACTACACTTGGATAAGAGCTTCGTCCAGTATCCTGCTTTTGATCAAAACTTACCTCACTCATAATATCCTGCGGTGTGTAGTTTCTAAAAGCTATCTCACTTGTGGGTTTTAGTTAATTTGGAAGATATTCTATGTTAACTGTCCTAGTGGTTATACATTTTAATTTGGTGTAATATTCTTGAAGGTGCAGTTTGTAGTTTGGGGGGTCTCCTGTACGGAAAGTCGGGTACCTACTATATCGGTAATCGTTGTACTCGGGAGACTTAGAAACGTAAGTTTTTGTGTGTAACTTAAGATAACTATCATAAAAGGGAAAAGCGAAAATTTGCACATTTTAATTTATTTTGACCTATTTTACCCATAATTCCAGTAAACTTTTCAGAAAAGTAACACATTTTTGTACCATGTTAGTACACTTTGTGTTGAAAAAACAAGTTAATATCTCTGATTTACTGGGGTGTTCCTACTGTAGACTTGTGACTGAACGGAAATGTGTCTAAAATCCTGAAAATTCTTCTGGCATTTATGCACGCAAAGTGGTGGAATTCTGCTGGCAGCGAAGGGTAAGCCTGCTCATCATGTTTTAAAACTAATTGGAAATAAATATTTGCTTTGAACTAATCAAGCCTGACTCCGATATACTAGTTGGAGCAGCAGAAGAGAGTTCTTTTGCTTAACTGTCACGAACTTACCTGCTGCTCCGGTCCGCGCCACGATGCCGACCGCCGGTGGCTCGAAATTCAAAGCTTGTTGTCCCTGCTGGGACCCGGTGCCAATTTAGCGTTTGCTACTCCCTTGGCTCGTGCTCACCTGCTTGGGGGGAATCCTGTACCACTTTACACTCCAGTTACTTACCTAGCCTCATCTGTCTCCAGTTATTACCTAGCCTGCACCAGTCTCCAGTTACTACCTTAGCCTGCAATCCAGTCCAAGTTACTTACCTTCCTGCACCAGTCTCAGTTTTACTTCTGATTCCAATCTCAGTTCTTATGCCACATCCAGCTACAGTTCCCAGCAGCTCCTGTTCCAGCATCACCTACATTCCCCCAGACTTTCCACAGCTCAGCCTACAGTTCCGCTCCTTGTGGTCGCAATTCCCGGACTGTCCGCCTCCTCCTAGGCATGGCTTGTAAGTACCTGGCCTCCCGGCCATTTTATTACACTGCCTGGATGTGCTTCAGTGGTGGAATGGAGCTCATGACTTTTGCGTTTCTGGGTGGTGTTGCTACCACTGAGCCACCTTGCTGCCCCGCACAATTTTAGTATGTTTTTTTAGAAAAAATACAAAGATCAAGAAAAAGTTGGGTCAGTCATAGTCTAAGCATTCAAAAAGTTGCCCACAACATTGATAATATGAATAAACAACACATCAAGTTACGTAGCTAAAGTGTGTAGATTCCAATGTTTCCTTGCAGATGTGCTCAGTGGTGGAATGGAGCTATGACTTTGCATCAGGCGGTTTGCGACCACTGAGGCCACCTGCTGCCCCCAGTATAGATGTTTTTTAAGAAATAAAAGATCAAGATGAAAAAAGTTGGGTCATGTATAGTCTAAGTGATTCTAAAAGTGTGCCACAACATTGAATAATATGAAAACAAACAACAAGGTATGTAGCTGATGTGTGTAGATTCCAATGTTGTCCTTGCAGATGTGCTCAGCGAGGAATAGAGCTCATGACTTTTGCTTCAGGGTGGTGTTGCTGCCACTGAGCCACCTTGCTGGCCCAAGTTATAGATGTTTTTTAAGAAATACAAAGATCAAGATGAAAAAATGGGGTCAGTGTATACTAAGGCGATCAAAAGTGTGCCCAACATTGATAATATGAAGTTAACAGACCACAAGTGCTTGTGCAGCTGGGTGTGTGCAGATTCCAAGTTGTCCTTGCAGATGTGCTCAGTGGGTGGAATAGGGCCCATGAGCTTTTATGTTCAGGGCGTGTTGCTAACCACTTGAGCCACCTTGATCCCCAACTTAGAGGTTTTTTAAGAAATACAAGATCAAGATTCTAAAAGTATGCCAATCAAACTTAATAATATAATCAACCAACCACATATGTGTTGCAGCTAAAGGTGGCAATTACCAATGTTGGCCTTTGCAGATTGTGCTTGGTGGTGGAGTGAGCCCACGGGCTTTTGTGTTCATGGGTTGCTGCCATTGAGCCACCTTGCCGCCCAAGTCTTAAGGTTTTTAAGAAATACAAAGATCAAGATTCTAGTGTGCCCACAACATTAATAGAAACGAACCAACCAACAATAACAGGTGCTGCAGCTAAGGTGTCAGATTCCAATGTGACCTTGCAGATGTGCTCAGTGGTGAATGGAGCCCATGAGCTTTTGTGTTCGGGGGGGTGTGTTGCTACTTTGAGCCCCACCTGCCACCCCAAGTCTTAGAGGTTTTTAAGAATACAAAGATCAAGATTCTAAAAGTGTGCCCACAACATTAATACAATGACTCAATAACCAACCAACCACAAGGTGTCGCAGCTAAGGTGTGCAGATTCCAATGTTTGACCTTGCAGATGTGCTTGGGGGTGGATTGGGCCCATGGCTTTGGTGTTCAGGGCGTGTTGCTACCATTGAGCCACCTCGCCGCCCCAAGTCTTAGAGGTTTTTTAAGAAATACAAAGATCAAGATTCTAAACGTGTGCCCACAACATAATAAAAATATGAACCACCACCAACAAGGTGTTGCACTAAGGTGTGCAGATTCCAATGTTGATCTTGCAGATGTGTCGGGGGGAGTGGAGCCCATGCTTTTGTGGTTCAGGGTGGTGTTTGCAACCATTGAGCCACCTTGCCGCCCCAAGTCTTAGAGGTTTTTTAAGAAATACAAAGATCAGATACTAAATGTGTGCCCACAACATTCATAATATGAACCAACCACCAACAACCAACCAACCTACAACAGGTGCGCAGCTAGGGTGTGCAGATTCCATGTTGATCTCAACAGTTGTCTCAGGGGTGAATGGAGTAGGGCCCAGGCTTTTGTGTTCAGGGTGGTGTTGCTAACCACTTGAGCCACCTTGCCCCCCAAGTCTTAGGACTTTTTTAAAAAATCAAAGATCAAGATTCTAAAAGTGTGCCCACAACATTAATAGAAACGAATTAACAACCAATAACAAGGTTCGCAGCTAAAGGTGTGCAGATTCCAATGTTGACCTGACGGATTTGCTTGGGGTGGAGTGGAGCTGGAGCCCATCAGGCTTTTGTGTTCAGGGTGGTGTTGCTAACCATTGAGCCACCTTGCCGCCCCAAGTCTTGGAGGTTTTTAAGAAATACAAAGATCAAGATTCTAAAGTGTGCCCACAACATTAAAAATGAATTAACCAACCAACCACAGGTGTCGCAGCTAAGGTATGCAGTTCCAATGTTGATCTCACAGATGTGCTTGGGGGTGGAATGGAGCCCATGGCTTTTTTTTGGTTTGAGGGTGGTGTTGCTAACACTGACCACCTTGCTGGCCCAAGTCTTAGAGTTTTTTTAAGAAATACAAGATCAAGATTCTAAAATGTGTCCCACAACATTAATATATGAACCAACCAACACAACAGGTGTTGCGCTAAAGTGTGTGCAGATTCCAATTTGACCTTGCAGATTGTGCTCAGTGGTGGAGTAGAGCCCATGAGCTTTGTGTTTGGG
This sequence comes from Hymenochirus boettgeri, assembly GCA_019447015.1. NCBI lineage: Eukaryota > Metazoa > Chordata > Amphibia > Anura > Pipidae > Hymenochirus > Hymenochirus boettgeri. Next base: position 8,806 of record JAACNH010005217.1, on the reverse strand, counting down.
GCAGTGTGTGCTGGCCATTCACCCACCTCCGCCCCAAGTCTTGAGGTTTTTTAAGAAATACAAAGATCAAGATTCTAAAAGTGTGCCCACAACATTAAAGAAACGAACCAACCAACCAATACAAAGGTGCTGCAGCTAAAGGTGTGCAGATTCCAATGTGACCTTGCAGATGTGCTCAGTGGTGAATGAGCCCATGGCTTTTGTGTTCAGGGTGGTGTTGCTAACCATTGAGCCACCTGCACCTGCCACCGTCGCCACAAGTTCTGAGGTTTTTTAAGAAATACAAAGATAAAGATTCTAAAAGTGTGCCCACAACATTAATACAAATGACTAACCACCAACAAGGTGTCGCAGCTAGGTGTGCAGATTCCAATGTTACCTGCGATGTGCTCGGGGGGGATTGGGGCCCATGAGTCTTTGGTGTTCAGGGCGGTGTTGCTAACCATTGAGCCACCTTGCCGCCCCAAGTCTTAGAGGTTTTTTAAGAAATACAAAATCAAGATTCTAAACGTGTGCCCACAAATTAATAATATGAAACCAACCAACCAACCACAACAAGGTGTCTCAGCTAAGGGTGTGCATATTCCAATTGACTCTACAATGTCCTCATGGGTGGAGTGGAGCCCATGGTGCTTTTGTGTTTGGGGGCGGTGTTGCTAACCATTGAGCCACCTTGCCTGCCCCAAGTCTTAGAGTTTTTTAAGAAATACAAAGATCAGATTCTAAAAGTGTGCCACAACATTAATACAAAATTAACCAACCAACCACAAGGTGTTTGCAGCTAAGGGTATGCAGATTCCAATTTGATCTCACAGTTGTGCTCGGGGTAGTGGAGCTAGAGCCCCACAAGCTTTTGTGTTCAGGGTGGTTGTGCTAACCATTGAGCCACCTCGCCGCCCCAAGTCTTGGAGTTTTTTTAAGAAATACAAAGATCAAGATTCTAAAGGGTGCCACACCTTAATAGAAACGAATTAACCAACCAAAAACAAAGTGTCGCAGCTAAAGGGTGGCAATTCCAATGTTGACCTACGGATGTGCTTGGGGGTGGGGTGGAGCTGACCCATGAGCTTTTGTGTTCAGGGTGGTGTTGCTAACCATGAGCCACCTTGCCGCCCCAAGTCTTGGAGGTTTTTTAAGAAATACAAGATCAAGATTCTGAAAGTTGCCCACACATAATACAATGAATCAACCAACCAACCACAAGGTGTCGCAGCTAAAGGTATGCAGATTCCAATGTTGATCTCACAGATGTGCTGGGGGTGGAATGGAGCCCATGACCTTTTGCTTGAGAGTGGTGTTTGCTAACCACTGAGCCACCTTGCTGGCCCAAGTCTTGGGAGTTTTTTAAGAAATACAAAGATCAAGATTCTAAAAATGTTCCCACAACATTAATAATACGAACCAACAACCAACAACAACAAGTGTTGCGGCTAAAGGTGTGCAATTCCAATATTGACCTGCAGATTTGCTCTGTGGTGAGTAGACCCATGAGGCTTTTGTGTTGGGGCAGTGTTGCTGGCCATTCAGCCACCTCGCTGCCCAAGTCTTAGAGGTTTTTATAAGAATATACAAGATCAAGATTCTAAAAGTGTGCCCACAACATTAATAGAAACGAACCAACCAACCAATAACGAGGTGCTGCAGCTAAGGGGGTGCAGTTTCCATGTTGACCTTGCAGATGTGCTCAAGGTGGGAATAGAGCCCATGAGCTTTTATGTTTAGGGTGGTGTTGCTAACCATTGGACCACCTTGCCGGCCCAAGTCTTAGAGGTTTTTTAAAGAATACAAAGATCAAGATTCTAAAAGTGTGCCCACAACATTAATAGAAATGAACCACCAACCAATAACAAGGTGCTGCAGCTAAGGGGGCATTCCAAGTTGACTTGCAGATGTGCTCAGAGGTGGAATAGAACCCATGAGCTTTTGTGTTCAGGGCAGTGTTGCTAACCATTGAGCTCTTGCCACCCCGAGTCTTAGAGGTTTTTTAAGAAATACAAAGATCAAGATTCTAAAAGTGTGCCCACAACATTAAAAAACGTTAACCAACCAATAACAAGTGTCGCAGCTAAGTGTGCAGATTCCAATGTTGACCTACAGATGGCTCAGATGGAATGAGCCCAGGGCTTTTGTGTTCAGTGCAGTGTTCTAACCATTGAGCCACCTTGCCGCCCAAGTCTTAGAGGTTTTTTTTAAGAATACAAAGATCAATTCTAAAAGTGTGCCACACATTAAAATAGAAGCGAACCAACAACCCAATAACAGGTGCTGCAGCTAAGGTGTGCAGATTCCAATGTTGACCTTACAGATGTGCTCAAGGTGGAATGGAGCCATGGGCTTTTGTGTTCAGTGCAGTGTTGCTAACCATTGAGCCACCTTGCTGGCCCAGTCTAGAGGTTTTTTTAAGAAATACAAAGATCAAGATTCTAAAAGTGTGCCCACAACATTATAAAACGATTAACCAACCAATAACAAGGTGCTGCAGCTAAGGTGTGCAGATTCCATGTTGACCTTGCAGATGTGTCCAGAGGTGGAATGGAGCCCATAGGCTTTTGTTTCAGGCGGTGTTGCTAACCATTGAGCCACCTTGCCACCCAAGTTTTAGAGGTTTTTTAAAAATACAAAGATGAGATTCTAAAAGTGTGCCCACACATTAATAATACGAACCAAACCAACCAACCAACACCAATAACAAGGTGTCGCAGCTAAAGTGTGCAATTCCAATGTTGACCTCACAGATGTGCTCGGAGGTGGAGTGGAGCCATGAGCTTTTGTGTTCAGGTGGTGTTGCTACACATTGAGTCACCTTGCCACCCCAAGTCTTAGAGGTTTTTTTAGAAATACAAAGATCAAGATTCTAAAAGTGTGCCTCAACATTATAATACGAACCAACCAACCAATAACAAGGTGCTGCAGCTAAGGTGCGCAGATTCTAATGTTGACCATGCAGATGTGCTTGGGGGTGGAATGGAGCCATGATCTTTTGTGTTCAGGGCGGTGTTGCTAACCATTGATCCACCTTGCCACCCCAATTCTTAGAGGTTTTTTAAGAAATACAAAGATCAGATTCTAAAAGTGTGCTCAAAACATTAATAATACGAACCAACCACCCATGAGCTTTTGTGTTCAGGGGGCGTGTTGCTAACATTGAGCCATCTTGCCACCCCAAGTCTTAGAGGTTTTTTATGAAATACAAAGATCAAGATTCTAAATGTGCCCACAACATTAATAGAAACGAATTAACCAACCAATAACAGTGCTGCAGCTAAGGTGTGCAGATTCCAATGTTGATCTCACAGATGTCCTTAGGTGGATAGAGCCATGACTTTTGTGTTCAGGGCGGTGTTGCTAACCATTGAGCCACCTTGCTGGCCGAAGTCTTAGAGGTTTTTAAGAAATACAAGATCAAGATTCTAAAAGTGTGCCCACACATTATAGAAACGAATTAACCAACCAATAACAAGGTGCTGCAGCTAAGAGTGTACAGATTCCAACGTTGACCTTGCAGTGTGCTCAGAGGTGGAATAGAACCATGGCTTTTGTGTTCAGGGTGGGGTTGCTAAACATTGAGCCACCTTGCCACCCCAGTCTTAGAGGTTTTTTAAGATCAAGATTCTAAAAGTGTGCTCAAAACATTAATAATACGAACGAACCAACCACCACCATAACAAGGTGTCGCAGCTAAAGTGTGCAGATTTCCAATGTTGACCTCACAGATGTGCTCAGGGGTGAATGGAGCCAATGAGCTTTTGTGTTCAGGGCGGTGTTTGCTAACCATTGACCACCTTGCCACCCAAGTTTTAGAGTTTTTTAAGAAATACAAAGATCAGATTCTAAAAGTGTGCCTACAACATTAATAATACGAACCAACCAAACAATAACAAGGTGCTGCAGCTAAAGGTGTGCAGATTCTAATGTTACCTTGCAATGTGCTCAGAGGTGGAGCACATGTTGATCCAATGTTGACCCACGGATGTGCTTGGGTGGAGTAGAGCCAATGACTTTTGTGTTCAGGGTGGTGTTGCTAACCATTGAGCCCACCTTGCCACCCCATGTCTTTGAGGTTTTTTAAGAAATAACAAGATCAAGATTCTAAAAGTGTGCCCACAACATTAATAGAACGAATTAACCAACCAATAACAGGTGCTGCAGCTAAGGGTGTGCAGATTCCAATGTTGACCTTGCAGATGTGCTCAGAGTGGAATGGAGCCCATGAGCTTTTGTGTTCAGGGCGGTGTTGCTAACCATTGAGCCACCTTGCCACCCCAAGTTTTAGAGGTTTTTTAAGAAATACAAAGATCAAGATTCTAAAAGTGTGCCCACAACATTAATAATACGAACCAACCAACCAATAACAAGGTGTCGCAGCTAAAGTGTGCAGATTCCAATGTTGACCTCACAGATTTGCTCGGAGGGAGGTGGAGCCAATGAGCTTTTGTGTTCAGGGTGGTGTTTCTAACCATTGAGCCACCTTGCCACCCCAAGTCTTAGAGGTTTTTTAAGAAATACAAAGATCAAGATTCTAAAAGTGTGCCCAACATTAATGAAAACGAATTAACCAACCAATAACAAGGTGCTGCAGCTAAGGTGTTACAGATTCCAATGTTGACCTTGCAGTTTGCTCAGAGGTGGATAACCATGAGCTTTTGTGTTCAGGGTGGGGTTGCTAAACATTGAGCCACCTTGCCACCCCAAGTCTTGGAGGCTTTTTAGAAATACAAAGATCAAGATTCTAAAAGTGTGCCTACAACATTAATAATCGACCAACCAAACAATAACAAGGTGCTGCAGCTAAAGGTGTGCAGATTCTAATGTTGACCTTGCAGATGTGCTCAGAGTGGACACATGTTGATTCCAATTTTGACCTCACGGATGTGCTTGGGGGGTGGAGTAGGCCAATGAGCTTTTGTGTTCAGGGTGGTGTTGCTAACCATTGAGCCACCTTGCCACCCCATGTCTTTGAGGTTTTTTAAAAATACAAAGATCAAGATTCTAAAAGTGTGCCCACACCATTAATAAAACGAATTAACCAACCAATAACAAGGTGCTGCAGCTAAGGTGTGCAGATTCCAATGTTGACCTTGCAGATGTGCTCAGAGGTGGAATGGAGCCCATGAGCTTTTGTTCAGGGCGGTGTTGCTAACCATTGAGCCACCTTGCCACCCAAGTTTTAGAGGTTTTTTAAGAAATACAAAGATCAAGATTCTAAAGGTGGCCCACAACATTATAAATACGACCAACCAACCAATAACAAGGTGTCGCAGCTAAAGTGTGCGATTCCAATGTTGACCTCACAGATGTGCTCGAGGTGGAGTGGAGCCAATGAGCTTTTGTGTTCAGGGGTGTTTCTAACCATTGAGCCACCTTGCCACCCAAGTCTTAGAGGTTTTTTAAGAAAACAAAGATCAAGATTCTAAAAGTTGTGCCCACACATTAATAGAAACGAATTAACCAACCAATAACAAGGTGCTGCAGCTAAAGGTGTACAGATTCCAATGTTGACCTTGCAGATGTGCTCAGAGGTGGATATAACCCATGAGCTTTTGTGTTCAGGGTGGGTTGCTAACATTGAGCCACCTTGCCACCCCAAGTCTTGGAGGCTTTTTAGAAATACAAAGATCAAGATTCTAAAGTGTGCCTACAACATTAATAATACGAACCAACCAACCAATAACAAGGTGCTGCGCTAAAGGTGTGCAGATTCTAATGTTGACCTTGCAGATGTGCTCGGAGTGGAATGGAGCCCATGATCTTTTGTGTTCACTTGCCACCCCAAGTCTTAGAGGTTTTTTAAGAAATACAAAGATCAAGATTCTAAAAGTGTGCTCAAAACATTAATAATCCGAACCAACCACCATGATCTTTTGTGTTTCGTGGCGGTGTTGCTAACCATTGAGCCACCTTGCCACCCCAAGTCTTAGAGGTTTTTTAAGAAATACAAGAGATCAAGATTCTAAAAGTGTGCCCACAACATTAAAGAAACGAATTAACCAACAATAACAAGTGTGCTGCAGCTAAGGGTGTGCAGATTCCAACGTTGACCTTGCAGATGTGCTCAGAGGTGGAATAGAGCCCATGGGCTTTTCTGTTAGGGTGGTGTTGCTAACCATTGAGCCACCTTGCTACCCCAAGTCTTAGAGGTTTTTTAAAAATACAAAGATCAAGATTCTAAAAGTGTGCCCACAACATTAATACAACAAATTAACCAACCAACCACAGGTGTTGCAGCTAAGGGTAGCAGATTCCAATGTTGATCTCACAGATGTGCTTGGGTGGAGTGGAGCCCATGAGCTTATGTGTTGAGGGCGGTGTTGCTAACCATTGAGCCCCCTTGCTGGCCCAAGTTTTAGAGGTTTTTTAAGAAATACAAAGATCAAGATTCTAAAAGTGTGCCCACACATTAATAGAAACGAACCAACCAACCAATAACAAGGTGCTGCAGCTAAAGGTGTGCAGATTCCAATGTTGACCTTGCAGATGTGCTCAGAGGTGGAGTATAGCCCGGGGCTTTTGTGTTCAGGGCAGTGTTGCTAACCATTTAGCCACCTGCTGGCCCAAGTCTTAGAGGTTTTTTAAGAAATACAAAGATCAAGATTCTAAAGTGTGCCCACAACATAATAGAACCGAACCAACCAAACCAATAACAAGGTGCTGCAGCTAAGGTGGTCAGATTCCAACGTTGACCTTGCAGATGTGCTCAGAGGTGGAATAGAACCATGAGCTTTTGTGTTCAGGGCGGTGTTGCTAACCATTGAGCCACCTTGCCACCCTAAGTCTTGGAGGTTTTTTTAGAAATACAAAGATCAAGATTCTAAAAGTGTGCCTACAACATTAATAATACGAACCAACCAACCAATAACAAGGTGCTGCAGCTAAAGTGGTGCAGATTCTAATGTTGACCTTGCAGATGTGCTCGGAGGTGGAATGGAGCCCATGATCTTTTGTGTTCAGGCGTGTTGCTAACCATTGACCACCTTGCCACCCCAAGTCTTAGAGTTTTTTAAAGAAATACAAAGATCAGATTTAAAAGTGTGCCCACAACATTAATAGAAATGAATTAACCACAACAGGTGCTGCAGTAAGGCTGTGCAGATTCAATGTTGATCTCACAGATGTGCTTAGGGGTGGAATAGAGCCATGAGCTTTTGTGTTCATGGTGTTGTTTGCTAACCATTGAGCCACCTTGCCACCCAAGTCTTAGAGGTTCTTTAAGAAATACAAAGATCAATATTCTAAAAGTGTGCCACAACATTAATAGAAATAAATTAACCAACACACAGGTGCAGCAGCTAAGGTGTGTAGATTCCAGTGTTGATTTCACAGATGTGCTTAGGGTGGAATAGAGCCCATGAGCTTTTGTGTTCAGGGCGGTGTTGCTAACTTTGAGCCACCTTGCTGGCAGAAGTCTTAGAGGTTTTTTAAGAAATACAAAATCAAGATTCTAAAAGTGTGCCCACAACATTAATAGAAATGAATTAACCAACCAATAACAAGGTGCTGCAGCTAAAGGTGTACAGATTCCAATGTTGACCTTGCAGATGTGCTCAGAGGTGGATAGAACCCATGAGCTTTTTGTGTTCAGGGTGGGGGCTGCTAAACATTGAGCCACCTTGCCACCCCAAGTCTTAGAGGTTTTTTTAAGATCAAGATTTAAAAAAGTGTGCTCAAAACATTAATAATATGAACCAACCAACCAACCAAACAAGGTGTTGCAGCTAAAGTGTGCAGATTCCAATGTTGACCTCACATATGTGCTCAGGGGTGGAGTGGAGTTAATGAGCTTTTGTGTTCAGGGCGGTGTTGCTAACCATTGAGCCACCTTGCCACCCCAAGTTTTAGAGGTTTTTTAAGAAATACAAAGATCAGATTCAAAAGTGTGCCTACAACATTAATAATACGAACCAACCAAACAATAACAAGGTGCTGCACTAAAGTTGCAGATTCTAATGTTGACCTTGCAGATGTGCTCAGAGGTGGAGCCATGTGATTCCAAGTGATGTGTCAGAGTGGACACATGTTGATTCCAATGTTGACCTCACGGATGTGCTGGGGTGGAGTAAAGCCAATGAGCTTTTGTGTTCAGGGTGTGTTGCTAACCATGAGCCACCTTGCCACCCCAAGTCTTAGAGTTTTTTTAAGAAATACAAAGATCAAGATTCTAAAAGGTGCCCACAACATTAATAGAAATGAATTAACCAACCAATAACAAGTGTCTGCAGCTAAGGGTGTGCAGATTCCAATGTTGACCTTGCAGATGTGCTCAGAGGTGGAATGGAGCCCATGAGCTTTTGTTGTTCAGGCGATATTGCTAACCATTGAGCCACCTTGCCACCCCAAGTTTTAGAGGTTTTTTAAGAAATACAAAGATCAAGATTTAAAAGTGTGCCCACAACATTAATAATACGAACCAACCAACCAACCAACCAAATAACAAGGTGTTGCAGCTAAAGTGTGCAGATTCCAATGTTGACCTCACAGATTGGCTCGGAGTGGAGTGGAGCCAATGAGCTTTTGTGTTCAGGGTGGTTTTGCTTTTGTGCTCAGGTGTGTTGCAACCATTGAGCCACCTTGCCACCCCAAGTCTTAGAGGTTTTTTAAGAATACAAAGATCAAGATTCAAAATGTGCCCACAACTTAATAGAAATGAATAACCAACCAAAACAAGGTGCTGCAGCTAAGGGTGTGCAGATTCCAATGTTGACCTTGCAGATGTGCTCGGAGTGGGAGTGGAAGCCCATGGGCTTTTGTGTTCAGGGCAGTTTTGCTAACCATTGAGCCACCTTGCTGCCCAAGTCTTAGAGGTTTTTTA